>PPIY02000036.1:0-105873 GCA_003707405.2 Dujonia schatavii | reverse complement strand
CTAGTTTGTGACTTCTGCATTGCTCCCCCAACTTTAAGAGAGTACCGCGATTTAGGTTATTCGTACTTGATACCCTATGTTTCTCCACTTTGCCCGGAGTTTCTAGAATACTCACTAATACTCTTTCTCTTTCACCTTTACCCCACTCCGTACATATTCCATGTTTCATGATAGAGTATGAGCACCTTTTTTTTTGCGTTTTGTTTTTGTCCCGCCCCGAAGTAGCTGGAGGGTAAGTGTTCATGACACCAAAGATGGCATCGGATCAAATTATCCCCCAAGCGTATTTCCTGTACTCTAGAGCTGTGCATACACAATTGGATTCAGAGACGAGGGAACAATAGTAGGCCTTTCTACCATGAAATATCTGTCGACTTTATTGCCGGTGAGGATATTTCTTGCATTGCTATTTTTGTTGCCTTTCTTTTTTTTTTTCGGACCAATTGCTGCGGAAGAACAGCTCCCAAACCTTAGCGAAAACGCCGACTCATGGAGAAAGTTGAACATCACTGGCTCGCAGTCATTTACGGGGAAGTGCTTAGAGACCATGTCCGAATGCATCAACTTTTCTTTTGAAACCTTGTTTATCTGGTCGCTTCGACTACGACTCTGGCTAGTTGCATTTGTGTGTGAACTGGCTCTGAACTGGCTCTATCATGAAAGACCAATACTCTCTCGAAATAAATGTGGGGTATAAGGCCGGCAAAGTGCTTAAATGATATTACCCGTAGTTGGTATTCGAGACTCGCCCCCACGAAACGGTTTTTAGAAGTCATACATGCTAGAGTTAGCCCGTCTGATGTAAAATGGGGAAAACTTTAATTTCCTAGTGCAAGGATGTACGAGTTCTAAGGGGGCTGGTGAGTGGAGCCGGCGTAGATATGAGGCGGACAAGCAAGCCTTGCATATACAACTGATGCAAATATGGGGTACTAAAGTACGCTTTGTGGGTGTGTAAGGATGCCTCGCCCTATCGTGTTTTGCGCCCAATTTAGACTAGTTCCTCGGCACATACATTGTGACAAAATAATTTTGAAATCTTTTCAGCTCGACACTGAAGAAGCACGCAAAGTCCACTTGTACTTCTGTATGGAGAGGCCATTTCGGGGATGAGACGCGAGATACATTCTGCATGGTCGTAGATACGTGTATGTATGAGGTGCGTGCGTGCTTTGTATCAGACAGAGTCACTAGTTACGGAGGATGCATCTTCCCATGAATCGGGACAAATAAAATAAACTCTTATTCTAGAACCTGTTCCTGCTTCAATAAGCGAATTGTGAAGTGGTTGCTCTTCCATGATGATGGAAAGTTTCTGTTGGTTACTGATTTGGCGTAGCTTTTCTTTTTGCTCAACTCGCCAGATGTTGCAACATTTTGGCGGAAGAAAGTTTAGCCTTCAGCAGCCAAAAACTATAATTCGCAGACAGTGCCGAAAAAAAAAAATATTTTCCCTTCTTTTCTCAGCTGCTGCACAAACTTTAATGCTATCCCAAATAGTGTGCGTCAAGTCCTGGGCTGGTACTCTTCTGATGCATTCCATTCGGACAAACGCAACAGCAGTGTAAACGATACTTTGATTCAGGTATTCAATATAGCGGCGCCGGTCGTGGTAGAGAATACTAACACAATTGTTCCCATCTCATGAATTCGTAGATTACTCACTCAATTTACTCGCTGAACTTAGTGTCAAGTTTCTTAGACATTCGTAGGACGGAGACCACTCTCAAAACGGCCACTCGCATGCCCCCACGTAGTTGATACATGTGTGGGGTACAGGGGTCAATCTAAGGCTTAGCTTCTCAGGCGGAACTTGACAAGAGATACATCGCGGGGATAAGCCCGTGCGTCACTTCCTAAGGTACATACTTAGAAGCTTTGTTCGGGAGTTGTAACGCGGATAAGCGGGAGTGAACCACGAACCCACCAGAGCATTCACGAACCCCACATTTTACGATCTCATGGCTACGCATTGTAAGTACAACACTACCGTCTTCCTTGCTGAATAGCAGATCGATCAAAATTCACATGTATATGCTCTGATTATGCGGCTTGTCTAGTATGCCGCCCCTCCTCTTCCTAACAAGGATCTTATGGCTTTAATGAGTTTGCATCTTCCGTTTGGAGCCACTACAATACCCTTGGCTTAGTGATGTGGGCTCATGAGGTACATTCGCGTATCATTGTCCACCCCACGAACGCGACAAGCTGAAGTGCCTAACATGACCAGAGCTGCGAATTGTCACTTTACTCGAGTCAAGACTTTAACAATAGCCAAAAAGTCTTATCGATGCATAAATCCGCTACCCTATTGTATCTCTCTTTGATTCAAAAAAAAAAATAGGTTAAACAAGTTTCATGTCGTATGATTAGGTTGGAGAGATCCACCTGTCTGTCTCTTAAACAGTAGATCGGTCATTTCTGCAAGCGCAACATTACCTCACTTCATTATTCTAAAAAAAAAAAGGCGATGAAACGTGTAAAAAGTGGGGAAGTGGATGGAGGTGGGGCTCTATCCGGAATACCCGACTATTGGGTTCAAAGCTTCGTACCCTGTGTGTGAGTGTTCTGATCATGTATCAGTTTGTGTTTTCGGGTTACTTTCTTGTTTTCCCGGCCCCTGTCAACTGCAGCACTTCCCCCCCTCCACCTTGCAGAGTCGTGAAAATCCTGCATCAGGGCACACTATTAGTATTAGCATGGCTGAAGTAAAGTAGACACAATAAATTAGCTAGGAACAGATACATATAATCATAGATAACCGATTTTTCTTCCTATTGAGGATTTGGCTAATTGCTAAATTACCCATCATCATTGAATCGACTCGTCTTGTCTGCTCGTCTTGTCTGCTCGTCTTGTCTGCTGGGGTCTCAAACTGTGCGATGTTAGGCCCTTTCTTCTTCTATCACGTGATCCTGTGCCTTCACCATTCCCAGTGTTTGTGTTTTGATTTCGTTGTATGCAGTAATTCACGCAATACATGTCAACAGTAAGCTCTTCTCTCCAAGCTGAAAGGAACCAAGCACAAGGTATCCCTCATGCCGTATACCGCTTCAAACATACGGAATACGGATGCACATTCAATAAGCACTACAGAGTTGTATGGAGTAGTAGGAGGAGGGCCAACCAAGAGCAGCGAAATGAAGCGAAATCCGTTATCCAATCTCCAATTGAACTTGCTAGATAACAACTCGTCCGCGCCATCTTTGGGTGTAAAGGGAAAGTTTTCACTTTCGAATGCGCCTGTGGGAGCTAGTTTGTCTGCGGCTATGTCACAGAGACATCTGAGAACGCCATCTAATCAGAATGACATACTGCCCACACGAAGAACAAGCACCAAGCGTGCTACGCCTAGGTTCGAAACAAAAAGAATCAGTTTGCTTCCAAATAGAAAAAGTTTCAAAGTAGCTAAGACAGTGGAAAAGAGCTCAACACGTCAAATGAACTCGAATGAAAAGCACCAGCTCCAGCTCCAGCAGCTCCGTGATAAAACCAAAAGTATTTACAACCAAACGAAAGCCCGAATATCGAATGTTTTAGCACTGACTGCAGAAGAGAAGGGAAGTGGCACCACATCCACAGTTGCTCAGAAACCCGTTGGTGCCCCTCGCACCACCTCTGGATATCAGCCCCTTGAGGGCATTTCCACCAAGAAATACTGTCTTGATGACTTTGAGATTGGCAAATCTTTAGGCAAGGGTAAACTTGGTAAGGTTTACTGTGCCAAAGAGCGCAAAACCGGTTTTATTTGTGCCCTCAAGGTGATGTCCAAAAAGGATATCATCAATTTCAAAATCGAGAAAAATTTCCGCCGGGAGGTGGAGATCCAGTCTAAGCTCCGTCACAAGCAAATCTCCAGGCTTTACGGATACTTTTATGATTCAGAAAACGTATACCTCATTGTTGAGTACGCTATCTACGGCGAGTTATACCAGCACTTAAAAGTGTCACGGCGATTCAGCGACGTAATTGCATCCTACTACATCTACCAGATGTCTCTCGCATTGTCATACTTACACTCTAAGCATATCATCCACAGAGATATAAAACCTGAAAACATCCTCCTTTCCTTCAACAATATCATCAAGATTAGCGATTTCGGCTGGTCCGTAAGACACCACCCCGCATCCGAAAGCCATCAAAGTCAACTCGAACCAGGTAGCAGTCATAGTTTAGCGACTTCTTCGACAAACTCTAATCGAAGACTCACAATGTGTGGTACCCTTGACTATTTACCTCCGGAAATGATCGAGCTGAAGGATCACGACGTGAACGTGGATCTGTGGGCATTGGGGGTACTTTGCTATGAGCTCCTTGTAGGTAAACCTCCCTTTGAAGAGGTTGATAAAAATGCAACGTACAAGCGGATAGCAAAGGTAGATCTCCATATCCCAACCTTTGTTAGTCCAGAAGCAGGAGACTTGATCCTGAGCTTATTACAACACAACCCTAAGAAGAGGTTCAAGTTGAAGGATATTCCTAACCATCCCTGGATTTTAAAGCATATGAAGAACTGGCCGGTGGATGATACTGAGAAATTCAGGTGAAATGTTTTTACATACGAAGTCAAGTAAAGGTTTATATAATATACATACTGTTATAGAATTGGTTGCTTTTTTTTTTATTCCTTTTTGCTTTTCATTATACTACCTTGGAACAGATTGCGCCTGGGACTGTTGTACTTGTTGAGGTGTTTGTTGTTGTGCCAGTTGTTGAGACTGCTGCTGTGCTTGTTGTTGTTGCTTTTGCTTGAGCAAAAGCATTTGCTGCTGGTGTTTTACTAGCTGCTGCTGGAAAGCTTGCTGTTGCATAACATTGTAATGCGAGGTAAACGATATAGCCTTCAGCGGTGCTCTCACTTGGTACATCTCTCCCGTTATTGAAGCTAGTGACTGTGTAGAGTAAGGAACGTTCGGGTCTGATTCGACATAGGCAAGTGACTGGTCTACGTTTACCAAAGTACAACGACCTTGCAATCCTCCAATGGAGCCAGAAATAGCTTGGTTGGCCAAAGTCTGGTCACTTCCCAGACCTGAACCAGAAGATGAGCTATTGGCCAGTTGCATTATGAGAGCATTTGCGTATGCTTCTCTCATGTACAAGAACCTATGTCTGTTTCTCACGGGCATAATAACCTTTCTTTCAAGGGGCACCGGGTGATTTTTCGCTAATCCTTCAAGAACCAATTGGGTTTCCTCATCTGGGTCTAGCACCTTATTGACCATGTGGTTCGATAACCCCATTTCCAGATCGCCATCGCCTCTAACATCCAATCCATTTGCTCCTCTTGTGAATGCGGCATTTTCACGTCTTTGTGCAGCCAATGCATTATTTGCTGCTAGTTTTGCTTGGTTCCGCTTCTGGTATTGCTGAAGTAACACGTCGTAAGGAGCACTTCTTCCCAAGACTGCTCTCTTGGCACCCATCGAATGAGTCTTACATGTCAAGGAACGTGCACAAAATCCTCCTGAAGGTAATGGTACACCACACTGTTTTTCAACATCAACTGGACCCTTCAATTTCGCCAGAGATTTTGTCTTGAGTTTCTTAGACATTCCCGACGCAGGGTCGCCTAAGGATGATGATGATGGGTTATCCGAGTTATTATTCGAGTTGGAGTGGTCTCCTGTCGCACCTCCCTTTCTAGAAGCGGCAAGTTTGTTGTTGGCCGCTAAAGCAGCTGCAGCGGCAGCAGCTGCGGCGTTTGCAGCCTCTTTTTCTCTTTGAGTTTTTGATTTCTTGTACTTCTTCTTAGGCTTAACGGTGCCATCTGGGCCAACAGTTGTACCGGATTGCGCCGAGGATGTGTTATTGCCTCCCTGTGCCGGTGTCTGAGGCAACGGTGTGGAGTTTCTGGATGACTCGACGCTGGACTGATCCACGTCTAGTAACGCGTTTCTGCCTCTCTTACGCTTTCCCTGGCTGCCAGCAGCTGAGGTCGTGGAGCCCGATGCAGCAGCAGCAGCGTCCAAGTCTTTTTTCTTCTGTTTCATTTCAACACAACGATTGTAGTGACCAGCTAAACTATCTATACCGATGGGCCGGTTGCAGGAGTTGCAGATTTTATACTTGTTAACCAGTGATAAATAAGACGAGCTCGGAGAACTGTTGTAAGTTATACTCGAAATCTGGTCAGAATCACGGCTAGGGTGTGAATCAATTTTTTTATCAAGGTAAACGCCAAAATCCTTCCAAATTATCTGTTTCTTAGTAGGTGACGCAGGGGATATCGAGTTACTGGTTGTTGTTTTGGATTTATTTGAGAGTGGTAAAACGTTAGCTAATGTGATTACTTGTTGGGATCTTGCTTTGGACATGAGTAAACGAAGACGTATTAGTGAGGTAGAATGTTGTTGGTGGGAGGGTGGGGTTCTGGTCGTGGAGAAGCGCTATTGAGTGATCGTCTCTACGGGTATGTAACTTTCTCTGGAGCCAAGTAGTTGGATGGAGTTTGGTGTGCGAGGTGTACGAGGCTCTGGGTCTGAACTCAGCCGAAAAGTCACTTAATACAGGGTGAGTATTGGATGCAGATCGATAACAAGCGCTGGAAGGTCAACTTGTTGATTGATCGCAGGATGTTTTGGATAGTTGTATAGTCACTTTTGTGCGCTGTAGATTCATTTTGTTTCACTCGCAGCAACTCGAACGACCGCTAGCGAGTACCTCAGGGAGGAAAAGAAAAAAAAAAAAAATACAAATTTATCTCACCCTTTCCTCATTCAATATAAATATCAAGTCATATCTATTCTTCTATATCTAATTAAATTTCTTTTTTAATGGTTTAACTATTCTTTATATGTCTGCATCTTCTCAAGCTTGGGAGAATGTGTCATCGTTCCAAATATCGTAGTACAAATCAAGCAAACACGATCCACTCCAAGCTTGGGTAGGGCTCGAATCATGGCAAATGCCGCCATCTTTGTTAGTTAACTCAGTCAATCCTGCCCATGGCGATGTTTTAATCCATTTGATGTGGCCTTGTAGTCTATCATTGAGACCACACAAGATAGCCTCAGAAATCTTATCACCCTTGCCCTCTTTCAAATTTTTCTTGTGTTGAAAGTATAAGAAACTTCTGAAAAAGTATCCGATACACCAAAC
The DNA here is from genome assembly GCA_003707405.2 of Dujonia schatavii. Classification (NCBI taxonomy): domain Eukaryota; kingdom Fungi; phylum Ascomycota; class Pichiomycetes; order Serinales; family Debaryomycetaceae; genus Dujonia; species Dujonia schatavii. The sequence goes on along the minus strand of PPIY02000036.1, from coordinate 98,772 downwards.
CCATTCGGGTCCCTGGTGGTAGTTTCTACCCTTTGATGTGTCAAAGTCTTCACTATCCTCACTGTTATTGTAGTTCGGTCTATAGTGGTAATCAGATGGATCCAAAGTTCTCATACCCAATGGTCCTCTAATAACTTTGTCAGCCACATCAATTGCTCCAAGAGCTCTGTCCAAGTCAAAGAGCTCTGGAGCAACTCTCAATGCAATAGCAAAATTTGGTCTCAATTGATAATCTTCATAAGGCTTCCCTGCTTTGTAGAGGTCCTTATAGATTCCTCTTCTATTGATTAAGGACGAATCCAAGTTGTAATTGCTATCCTCACTTGGGTCCTTTGGAACATAGAAGCATTTCTCAAAGTTATCCTGTAAAAGCTTCTCCCACTCTTTTAAAGTGATCTTAGCCCCATCATTCTTGGTAACTTCGTCGTAAGGGAATTTTCCCTCGGCATGCAACTTGTTGACAAATCTCAATGTCAGTTTAAGTAAACCTTGTAGTTCAACGGCAGCTCCATCCCTAGGAGTACCAGGAAATCCCTTATTGTGAGCTTTTTCCGATTCTCCCATCTTGTCCATCCAGGTACCGCAGTTCCATTGCGATCCACCATGGATGAGTCCGGTGGACCAGTCCACGTTGACCTCTACATTGAATCCTTCATCCTTCATCTGCAGATCTAAGTTAAGTCCTGCGTTTGCCTCACGGTATTTTATCCCACGCGCATGTCTAGACAAAATCTCGTAAAGAATGTCCCTTATTGAAGTCTCATAGCTAAATGCGACAGGATCATCATATGTAACGTATGTGTCATCTAAGGGGAACCTTCTTTTGACTTTTTCGTCTAAAATCTTGTATCCATCCTTGACGTTCATGACGTACTCCTGGACCGCTTGAGCAAAGAACCACGCAGCATCTCTAGCGTTGTAACGAGGATTCCGCCCTGCGTCCAACAAGTTTGGAATCAACCCGTGCTTCAAGGTCTGTGCGAAGCCCAAGATGTGGCGTCTTGCATCCTCATCTCTGCCAGTGACCAAAAACAATCCTCTGAACGAGATGAACACATCTCTTCCCCAGCATCTCATGTAATCGTTACTGAAATGAGGTAACCCAGCTGCAACACAGGGAACTTGCTCCTTTGCCTTCAACGACGTATTGTTCATATTTCCACACATTTGGATAGAAGTTAATGCTAAACTCTGAATGAAGTTGTTCCCGTTTTGTATCTTAGGGTCCATGAGTCTCAAAGACCTAAATCTAGCAGCCTCGTAGGCAATTCCAATGACTAGAGCGAAGTAGTGTGGTCTCAAAAAGTAGGGCACACTCCGGATGGAATCTATTCTGCTGCGTAACCAATCTTGGAATCTCTTCACACCAGCGGATTTGCTCGCGTATTTGTCTAATCTGTTGACCACGTAGTCATATGCCCATTCACCTGATCTCAAATGGTCACAGAGCGGATGGGCCAAATCATTCTCCCATATAATTTTCCTTAACACAAGATTCCATCCTTCCAATCCTGCGTATACGAGGTTACCCCAATTAGGGATGTTATAGGTTCCCTCCGCACCATTGCTAGCATCTCTCTCTTCAGGTTCGCACTTGTATAAGATGGTGTTCAAGTCATACAAGTCCAAATCCAACGAAGCCTTGATGGCACCAGTCTTAATTGATTTATCCAACGACAAGTCAACGTCCGGGATAGATGTTGAAAATACAGCAATAGATCCTGGCGGAAACTTCGACGAATCAACATAGATCTTGGTCTCAGAGTTGTGGTCTCCTTCGATATGTGGGATTTCGATGCTTTCCACTGTCACTGGAATTCCAGTTAATTCCTTATCATTTCTTTTGTATTCTCCTGACTTCTTCAATGTGTAGGCGAACTCCCCCTTGACACTTGTACCACTGAGAACGGGAGGGGTCAAGGTTTGCTCAGGCAAGTCATGGCTAAACTTGCTTCTCGCAATCAAAAACCAACCAGTCCCAGTTCTTGCGTTGTGCCTTTGGAAGGTGATATATTGGTCTTCGTGATGAATATACATTTCATTGTCTTCTGTGGCATCTTCGCTTTCGTCAGCCAATTGCTTTCTGATTTCATTCAATTTGCTTTTCACTTCTCCAATCCCATTATCTCCATATGTGTACTTTCTCTTCTCACCTACAACATCCAAGAGCGCTGGGTAGCATTCGTCGTATCCCAATACAGATCCAATGGCAGCTGAGCAAAAGGCAACCAATGCTGCATTCGGTAACGTGTCTTCCACAGTTCTCTTTTGGTTGGGCACTTCATTGTCATGGGTACAATCCATGAAAAGTGCATGTGGAGCTTGGCTCGCAAGATTCTTAGGGATTTCAATTTCGGAGGTTGTCTTTACTTCGTTGTCATCGTCTCCTTTGGATTCTGCTGGTTCGCGTCCAGCGGGGAAGGCAAAATCGTCAAGAGGCATCCATGTGAAGGAACCGATAGGTCTCCCACCGTGCTTGTGAATTAATCTTGACAACTCTCCAACACTCCATGCTTGCATTGCCTCTCTGATCAAACTGTTGATACCCAATCTTTCAACGAAAATCTTATCCATCTCCTCGGAGCCACTGAATAATTCAGCAACCACGTAGAGATTGGGGTTTTCTTTTCTTGCTTCATCAAGTAATCTCTCACCGACATGTAATGGAGTGGAGTGACAATTATCGATTCTAAACCCGCTGAATACCTTCGCACAAATCTTAGTGTATTCAATCATTCTTGACCAGAGATACGGCGAGTCCTCTGGCCCACTACCATATCTCAATTTCACACAGTCTCCCCATATGATAACTTCTCTTCTAAGGTAAGCCTTGGATTGTGACGATGCAAAGTCTACCAATGGATTTCCACCCCAGATCCATCCATTATTGGCAAGTGCCCACAGCTGACCTTCTTTGTTATCCTTGAATCTGGTAAAATATGGCTCAGTCAATGGGTTCTCCGAGTTAATTTCTCCCAACTTTGGTCCATTCTCTTCAAGGCGCTGAAACTTAATCCTGCCGGCAACTTGGTCCTTTATCGTCTTTATATCTTCGTCGTACGCCTTGTACAAATCAACGTTAATCTCATCGATTATAGAGCCAGCCTTCAGCACCACCTGCTCTAAGGAAGACTTACCACTGTCTCCACCCAAAACTGCAACTAATAATGCCAAGAACTTTTTTGTGTCCAACTGATTGCTGAACCGGTCTTTGAATGTAACCTTACCGTCATAGATTGAGCACAGCTGGACAGCAAAGTCAGCAACCTGCTTGATATTGGTAGTATCAATGTCATTTGGGATCTCTGCAGGCTGCACGTTTGCATTCAGGTCTGTGTAAGCTGCCTTCACGTTTTCAATTGTTTGTTCCCTATTGAAAACATAGTATTGCCAGAGCTTTAATGGATCGAGAACATGTTTACTGATTCCTTCAACAAGAGCGGAAACATCTTCAGATGAAGTGACCTTAGTTGGATAGTCCAAATCCTTAAGCTTGCCGGAAAACTCTAACAACTTCGCGTCCAATTCAATAGCAGCACGCAAGTGGGGCGCAGTCTCAGCATTGTAACCCGACTCTGGGTGATCTCTGAGCCAAGCCGAGTTATTGGCCGTGTGATTCCAGACCACATCGGTCAAGGCGAGCAAACCGTTCTTGGATAATACTGAATGTATGACGTCCTCAGCTTCTTCATTGGATGAAAAAATCGTAGAGTCGAACTTCAACTGGTCATAGATTGAGTACGGGGAGTTGGAAACACCTCTCTCTTGCAAGGGAGTGAAATGGATCATGTTATAGCCCTTTTTGGAAATTGCTGCAAAAAGTGGGTCCCAATCTTTGATCGAGTCTCCGATCCACTTCGAAACCACAGATTGGATGTTGATAGCATTGAATGGCACATACTGTTCGCCAATGTAAAGATTGGGAGGTACGATGAAGTAAAATGAATCGGTTTCCCGTTCTCCCTCTTCGGTACTATACTTTATGTGGTATGAGTATGAACCAGGCTTGTAGATGGGGACCACAACGGTAATATCACGGTCAAAGTGGGACTCAATTTCAAGTGCCTGGAATGTACTGCGGTCGAAATCGTCAGTGCCCGTGGAAGGTACATTTGTGTAAAGTGTAGCATTACGAGTAACGGGAGACGCAGATCCTAACTGAAAAACCAATTGGAATAACGGAGTCTTGTTCTGCTGGAATGTCTTCGGTAAAGGTACGGAAGGTAATATGAGCACTCCGTTGTGCACAGCTTCCTTGTTCAATGGGGAGCCAGTTTCCGATATTCTAAGGAGGATTGAGCGAGGTGGGAACGGCATGTTGTGTAGCGATTGTCTTAGTATATGGAGAAGGGGGGGCTGGGGGTGTTAAACAGGGAAGAAAGAGAGGTAATAGAAAAGACAAATTAGAAAGAACGAAAGTGCTACGAACGCAACTTTTTCAGGTATGTGCATGCTAATTCTTCCATCAACCCCTCTCTATAAAAAATATGGCCCAAGGAAAAATAGAAAAAGAAAAGCAACTGACGCAACCTAGTGGGGGTGAAATTTACGAGGCTGCATGCAAGGTAAATCCGGTGATGGTTAGATTTTGGCAGCAATCTCAATAGGAACAGATATATCTGTCAAGGGGTAGAGCAAAAGTAGAGTGAGGGCTACAAACAGGAAGAACGCTTTAAATGCGTAGCAGAAGTTTCCTCAAGCTGTCGCTAGTTTTCTACGAATACCGCACATGATTTTTTCCATGTGTACATGGGGCGATTCTGCCTCCAATTTGTTCTAGTTTCGCTGACTCGTACGAGCAGACACGACCGCTAGAGCATATTACACAATTAAGCATAAAATTCAAGTGTAAGCCACCTTGATTATGTGAAATTACGAGCTTTTTAACCCAGGTTGAGGGTAGTGGCTTCAGACTCAATGCCTAATTATGTAGCCACATTATGTTTTGCAGCCATTTTCGTCTGCCTGCTACCCTGTTAATGCAACTGGGGTCGCTTTTATGTGAGTTAAACCATATAATATCCCAAATGATAAACGAGTCAGTGATGCCCAGTGTATGTGCACACATGTCCTGTATTTATTTCCCGTAGCGTTTGGTCTCCAACTACATCAGTTGCAAAACTCGGCTCTAGTTAGAAAAATTTTTATTCAGCTGACTGTGAAAATTTTTCAATTCATCTTCTTTCAAGCAGTTAGTTGTCCAAGGCTTCAGAAGTATTCACAAGCACTGGGAAACGTAAAGATTGGTGGGATTTTTTCAGCTAGTTGTTATCTCAAATTCATTTCTCCATATTTTTGGAACCTCTCATCTCGCCTGCACATTACATATCATTGAGTCTTTGTTCGGACCCCAAACTACATAGTAAACAATACTAAACTCGTGCTTGACATAAAAAGAATCACTGAAAATAGTCCTTTAATGTCTACATGTCTGATACCTCATCTACTGCGTCATTTAAACCATTTGTGTGCGATGAGTGTGGTAAACGCTACTCCAAACCTTCACTTTTAGCTCAGCATATAAGGTCTCATACAAATGAAAGACCCTTCAAATGCACAGTTGAAGGGTGTGATAAGTCTTTCTTAAGAAAATCTCATCTACAGGCACACTCCTTGTCGCATGAGAAGGAATCGCAGAAACCGTTCACGTGTTCCATTTGCGGCAAGGGTGTCAATACTAAGCAGCATCTCAAGAGACATGAGATTACCCACACCAAATCATTTCAATGCGCGGAAGAAGGCTGCAATGAGTCCTTCTATAAGCACCAGTCTTTGCGCCACCATCAACTCTCAGTGCACGAACGGTCCCTCACTTGTAAAATATGTAACAAGACTTTCAGCCGACCCTATCGCTTAGCACAACATAACTTGAAGTATCATAGTGAAACTCCAGTGTATCAGTGCGACCAGCAGGGATGCTTTGCCAACTTCAAAACGTGGTCTGCGTTACAGTTCCATATCAAGACCGAGCACCCGAAGTTGAAATGTCCCATATGTGACAAAAGGTGTGTTGGTTCCAAGGGATTGAAATCACACATGATCGTACATGACGAAGAGAAGATGGTGAAGTTGTGGAATTGTACGTACTGCGACGTGGGACAATTTGTCAAGAAGACTGACCTTTTGGACCACTACAATTCGTTTCACGACGGAAACGTTCCTGAAGATCTCTTGAAAGCATCTGAGAGGGAAGAGTTGGACCGACTTGTTAGCGGGAATCCGACAAGTTTACATCTCATACCGTCTGACGATGAAGAGATATATGGCCACGAAGATTTAGGAACTGGCTACGGTGGAAACAGTGGTGATATCCATGACTCCAAGTCAATAGAATCTCTCCAATCAACACTCCAGTCTGGAACATCAATAATTGATCTAATCCTGAAGAATTTTCAAGTCAAGAAAATTCCTTGTCCTAAAAACAACTGCAAGAGAATATTTGCGAAAGATTATGACTTACAAAGACACCTCGCATGGCACGAGGCACATATGCATAAAATTGAATCCTTTTTGGATTCACTTGACGATGAGGAAGGAGACAAAAGAAAAAGGCACATTATAGACCTTGCGAGCGAGAAAAGGAGAAAATTAGATGATACAGTTGAAGGAGGGCTGGACTACGACGAAGAAGATGAAGCTGTTTCTGATGACGATTTCAACGACCTAATCGACGAGGAGATTAAAAAGATTAGTCACAGCCAGGTATCGATATGAGCGTATATATTAAATATACATTGCATGTAAAAACTATGCCTATAGGTTTATGGGAACTTTTAGTACCTTTGTCTCTTGTTGCCATTTTGATAGTCATTATACTTTCTTTTGTCGTCATTTTTGTCGACTTTGTCATTTCGTGGGTCCCGAGAACGAGAATCATACGTCCTACGGTTGTCATACGTCGCTCTGTTAGAACCGTATGAATGGTATCCGCCACGATTATGAGGTGCTGCTGTACCACTGCTTCTGTGATCACTTGATTGGCCTGTTTGTTGCTGCTTCAAGGCAAGTGGAGGTGGTGGTGGGGGTGGTGGGAGAGCATTAGTATTGGATTGACCTCTGGTTGATGGTGTGGAGCTTCTAGGTGGAGGCGGTGGTGGTGGTGGTGGTGGTGGTGCTGTTGAAGTCTTTTGAGATGGGCCTGTTGCAGGTAATGACGCTGCTGTAGATGGGGCTGTGCCCTTATTGTTAGGCGTGCTAGATGAATATCTCGAGTTCCCAAACTTGCTATCGTACCTGTAGTCCGGTCTTTGGTCATACGACCTTGGATCGGGTTTCACGATCGATTCCTGGGGAGGTAAGGGAGTTCTTTTGTTGGGTTGCGCTGCCGAAACTTGTACTCTATTTGCTGGTCTTACAGCAGATGTACTTTGTGTCGATTGCTTCGTATACTGGCCACCAGGGCCAGATGGAGTTGGTGATGCCTTATTTGAAGAAGATGCATTCGGTCCTGTAGGTTTATTGGAAGCAGCAGATACTAAGGGTTTGTTAGCAGCTGCTGGCGCAGTCGGAGTATTGTTGGCCAGTCTTGAAGGAACATCGGAAGGAGTAGTTGCCTCTCTCGACTTTGATCTATATTCCATCTTCGCCTCCTTGATTCTGTTTTTCAACTCAGATGTCTTGGGTACTTCAGTTTTAAGATCTGTTCCTGTTGTAGCAGTGGTTCTCCGATTGGATGCAGATGGTGCAGAGGGTCTAGTAGCTGGGGCTGCTGGTCGAGAGGTGAAAGCTGGTCTCGAGGAAGGGGCACTGGGCCGAGACGTGGCAGTCGACCGAGGAGGTTCAGTAAATGAAGTCGCACTTGACGCATTTGAAGTGTTCGATACATTCTTGGAGGAAGTAACTCTCTCTTGTTCCTTTTCCTTTCCTTGATCTTTTCCCTTTTGCTCCTCTCCAAATTTTGAATAATAATCGTATCTATTTCTTGACGACTCCCCACCTCTGACATTACCTGTGCGAGTACTAGAAGCTGGGGTGACGGACTCATCGTACTTTAGTGCCTTCTTAGTTTCCTTGATGGCATTAGCGGTAGCTTCCGCTGCTGCTTTGGCCTGAGCTGCTGCTGCCGCTTCTGCTATCCGTTTCTTTTCTTCTTCTTCCTGCTTTTTCCTTCTCACTTCTTCTTCCTGCTTACGTTTCACGGCCACTGCCTCTTCTCTCTTACGAATAGCCTCTCTTTTCTGCACTTGTATAGTTTTCTCTTCGTCTGATAACTTTACAAAGTCCCACAAATGCACCCATTCTTTTGATTTGGATTTGATGTGTCCAGTCAAAGCATTGGAGGCAAGAATTAAGTCGCCTCTAGGGTCATGGGTAGATATTTCGGCAACCAATGCGATAACCTTTTCACACTGGTCTTCCACAATTGGATACACGCCAAGTAAATTCTTGAGAAATGTGATAGCATTCCTTCTAGACATGTACTCCTTAATTCGCAACGATTGTTCTAGATCTTCCAAAATATTTTCGTGGTAGAGGTACACAATTTTATCTCCAATTTCGCTTTTGAAGTCACTCAATTTTTTCAAGATTCCAGCATAAAACAAGCCCAAGTTTTCAGCTTCAGTTGGAGTTGACGTGAATAACGTGCCAAAAAGTATCTTGTTTTGGAAAAGCTGATTCAAAATGGCCACAAGCGAAAAGTTAGGTACTTGTAACAGGTGCATCTCAAACAAAAATCTAGCACAAAACGCTGCATCAAACGAAGAATGTATGCATCGTGGTAGTATACAGTATTGAAGAAAAGAGGCATTTTCGATATCGCCAGTTCCTTGAAACCATGTACCCTTTTCCGCCTCTAACTTCACTTTTACAACCTCTTGGTGCAATCTATGAGATTCTTCATCATCAGGAATTTTACTGATGAACATCTCGTTCTGTGCGAGATCCTTTTGTTGTCTTTCAATAAGTGCTTTAGGCGTGTCCTTTACTCTTGCGTTAATAGCGATAGAATCTTTCAATGACGATGTGGAGGCACGAAGCTTTTGGAGCTCGGATTCGTATAAATCTTTACTAAAGTTGATGTCATAAAGGCAAAGCTTCCAAAAAGTATCATAAATCAGAGCTTGCAAGCCGCTGCTCTTAGGAGAATATTGCACCTTGGCATCTATAAAATTTCTCGATGTATACCTCCATATTTCGAACGCCCACTCGGGTTCCATGTCGTAGGTTGTGCACAAGTTTTCAATGCTTAACAACTGAACACATCCTTCGTCTTCTCCTTCCTTACCAAAGAATCCAATTAGTGTGGTGAACAAGTGCAAGACAACTTTCAAGTCATCGTCTTTGTTAGCCAAAACCTTCAAATGTTTGGCATCGTCTTCATAGATGAGTTTTTTACCAAGCTGACACAAGATAACGAAAAGTTCGTTAACAATTCCCAACTCATTCAAGGTTTTCACAAGCATCTTTCCTGACCGAACTCTTTCAAAGCGTACATCATCAATAGTTCTGTATACAACTTTTTGCAAGGATCCCCCGCAGTTGATCATGTCAATCTGATGCAAAGTTAAGTTGTTGATCGATTGAATTCCTCCCATACAAATCAAAATCTCCTTCAAAACAATTAAGCCAATGGTTTCACCATTATGGAAGGATTTAAGTAAAAACGTCATGATGACTTTCAAATTCACGTACAACGGGTACCGCTGGCAAATCTTACCGATGAATGACGACAATGATTGAATCCATTGTCTGTCGTTCATACCATCTTCTTGCGTTACGGAACGGCCACTTGCTGTCAACCTCATAAGAAGGGCTAACACCAAATTATCCCAACCATAATCATTGAAGTATCTGGCGGTTTCAACCACCAAAGAATTTAAATTATCATAACTTTCAATCTGTTGCAAGATTGTTAAAAAGCATGGCAAAGGTGTAGAAAAGCTTATTTTCGCTAATCTTCTCATCATGGGCCGCACGTTTTCTTTAGAAAGTCTTTTGAGAACATCTTTGGTTGATTTTTCTGCTTTTCCGTATGCAATTTTGATATATGGGTTGTTTTTGGCAGAAACGTTGTACATTTCACCGTAAAGATTAAACCGATCTTCAATTGGGTACTGTGACAAGATATTGAATGCCTTGTCGACGGCAAATGAATTCTCCAGTATCAACGGGATTGGAGGGAAGAGGAAATTCCTGAAAAAGGTGAACCAATCCAAATGAGTACTTTTTGTTAGCTCTCGAATCACAATGTCGCATAACTTGACATATAATTCTAAATCCTGAGCTAAGTTAAGTGGAGCGAACTTGAGGAAATCTTTACAAAATCCCCATAGATCTTCTGCCAGAGAAATTTGTGGTAAGTCTTCCTGCCACTGCGTATAAAAATACGTAAAATTTTTCAGGCCATAACTCACAGCAGTAGGTTTGAATGTCAAAAGGTTGGTCACAGCAAAGTCATCATATTGAAGTGTGTTGTTGGCACGAGAGTTTGCAACCTTTCTTGTGGCTGCAAGACTTGATCGTTCCTCGTCAGATGTCACGGGACTATCATAGAATGGGCTTATGATGGCGTTTGCTAGCCTGTTCATATGAGCTGGGATTTCCCCTAACTGGGCAAGAAAGGGATGCTCGGTGAGGATATAGAGAGCTGGGAAGTAGAGTCCATTTCCAAGGAAAACTCGCAAGAAGTTGTAAAGTTGCGACGCTTGGGTAAGCTTTTCAAGTTTCGTGAGGTCAGAGGTAGCATTTGAACCAGAAGTAGTTGAGGATGAAGATACAGAACCGTTACTTGCCTCTGTTCCGTCTTCTTCGTCCATAAGAGGAGCTGCAAGTGCGAGCGCACTAGCAGAAGCTTTGAACACTTTGTCTTCCAAATCCTGCTTGAAAGCCTCTTCCAACTCTTTCACATCGTCCATAATATACTTGTAGACACTTCCAAACGCAATAAATCCTTCCTTTATTAGAATAGCAAGGAGGATTCGGAATGTTTCAGGTAGTTCTTTTTGTGGGGGGTTTTTCAAGAATCGTAATCCAAAAAGCTTGGCAGCTGTCTCATTTCCGCCTTTCCGCATATTTGTAATACTCCTTGTATCTGCTTCTATAACTGGCCACCATTGAGACTTCTTCAAAAACGTGACAATAAAGTCGATGTTAGCCACTATTTGATTGATGAATATCTCAAGCAAAAGATCCAAAACTTTGTTTGGGTCGAGGCAGTAATGGCCAATCAACAGATTAGTCACTTTTAGCGCACATTCAACCTTGTACTTCAGTGATTCGCTTCCAGTCGTGATGCTGTATATTTCAACAATCAATTTCGCGTATCCCTCTGACACTTCATGTAATAAATTGTACTTCTTTTGGGTATAAAACTCATCACGTTTCTGGATATTTAACTGTCTCGTTAACGATGCAGGTGTAGGCACAACCTCCGGATTCAATGTCAGTAGCGTTTCCGGCAGAAGGCATTGGGCCAAAGTTTTAACTTTGAAGATTCCCTTGGTAAAGAGTGAAATTACAAGCGACTTCAATGTTGGCGTGAGCGGGAGCACATCGACAACTTGACAAAACACTTCTGCTGCAGTATCATCTTTGATCGTTTCAGAAAGGAGCCGCGTCACCTGGTCCTCAGAGATCTTGCCCTCCTCGAGCACAAAGAGTAACTCAGTGAAGCCATTACTGAGTAGATCTTCACGTTCCGCGGCAGATGACGTGGGTGATTCAAATAACTGGATTAAAGATTGAGTTCCCCCCGATTCTAAATTATCCACCACTTCATCAGTGAAGTAGGTATACACGTCAGACATGAGGCGTGGTTGTCTAGTATTGTTTCAAGGTTGTGGTTGTAGCTTTTTTGCAAGTTGAAGTGAAAGTGTTATGTGCAGTTTGGTGTAGGGATGTTATGATGTCTACATCAAGAGTCTATAGTAAGCATGGCCAAATTTTGGGACATCAACTTCGTGAATTGGAGGAAACATTGAAGCAACGACAGTAGGACTGCCAAGTGCATATTTAATAGAGGAGAAAAAGATTTGCGATTAGAACTATTCAAAAATGGAACCTTTTTTTGGGGTTACTTACTTAGTTACTAGTTTTTGAAAATCTGGAAAAATCAAGCTTGGAAGCTTGGAATTATTGTTCAAGAATGGATACGATCGGCTTATATATACGTCATAATGCAAATATCAAAGAACAAAGCAGTTACCTTTAGTGAAAGTTAGTGCGTAGCTTGGAAGACCCCTACAATTGTGGTTTAGACGAAAGTTCGTCATATATCGAGAGAATACTTATACTTCTCTCCCTCTTTTCTTAGGTGAGTGAGACACTAGCAGTCGAGCTCTGCATACTTCAAGAAAAGCATCAGTGGTTTAGTGGTAAAATCCATCGTTGCCATCGATGGGCCCTGGGTTCGATTCCCAGCTGATGCATTATTTTTTGCATTTTTTCCCTCTTTTAATCAATTATTTGAGATTTGTTTTATTTTGATCCGATACATTCGTAGTAGAAGGTACCACTGCTCAATATCACACGAAGTCATCGTGATAATCGAAGTTCCTTTCTATAGTGAGGTTGAAGGTTTAAGATAAATTGTGAGAGAGTGCATATATCAAGGTTAGTAGCCCTGCCTATTTACAGATCGCGGTTGTGTTTATGTTTTTTGCGTGTCACAGACACGCCAGTCTTCTCTATACTACCCTCTACCATTCAACTAGTTCCGACACTCACCATGGCCTTTTTCTTGCCACTCAAGATCTTACGGGAGCGGTTGTCTCCGAGTAAGGATGGTGAGGGAGACCGCACACCTTCCGACCCCTCATCCATCAAGCGTCGTATAGAAGACGACCCTTTCGCTGACACGAAGCGGCAAGACTCCCCATCTCCGTACATTAAGAGAAGAAATCTTCGCGAGATTCAGAAGGCGAGAGCGGAGCAGGAAGGTGTGGATAGGAGTGAAGTTGAAGGCAAGGATGATAACGATGGCGCGGAGGATGCGGAAGATGACAAGGAAAACGAAAGTCAGGTGCAAGATGAGAGCGAGGAAAGAGGTAAGGAGCACGCGAATGCCAACGTAGATGCGAACGAAGTAAATGCACCCGTGGTAACTGCACTTCCACCTACACCCATGGAAGATTTGGATGAAGTTCCCCTCGAAGTGCTCGAGGAAATGCATAAGCTTGAAACATACTTTCCTACACTCTCCTCAAACTATAGACTTATCGACAAGATTGGAGAGGGTACATTCTCCACCGTATACAAGGCGGAAGCGATCAATGGCGCTGTGCGCCTTGGATCGGATATCTGGAGGTCACCACCTCTCAAGGGGAAAAACAGGACAGGAGTCGCTGCCATAAAGAAGAAGAAGCAAAAAAATCCCATAGTCGCACTCAAGCAGATCTATGTGAGCTCATCACCCAATCGGATTCATAATGAGCTCAAACTTTTGTTTCTTCTTACGGGAAACGCGCATGTGGCTCCCTTGCTTGACATATTGCGTTACCAAGACCAAGTGCTTGCAATAATGCCTTACTACCAGCACGCTGACTTCCGTGATTTCTATCGCGACTTGCCAGTTAAGGGAATCAAAAAATACATGTGGGAACTCTTCCATGCGCTTGCATTTATCCACGATAAGGATGTAATACACCGTGACCTTAAGCCAACCAATTTCTTATATGACCCATTCAAGGGTAAGGGAGTGCTCGTTGATTTTGGACTTGCGGAAAAGGCTGATGGCACGCTGTCCACAAGCTCCAAGTCGTCCAACTTTTGCCCCTGTTTATCAAAGGAAAGACACACACATTCACTTTCACGGTCTACCAGTAAGAGACACAATGTGAGAGCAGCATATCCTAAACAAGACCAACGTCCACCACGTCGAGCAAATAGAGCAGGAACTAGAGGATTTAGAGCCCCAGAGGTGCTCTTTAAGTGCACAAACCAACTGACAAAATTGGACATATGGCTGGCGGGAATCATAGGTTTATCATTTCTTGCACGTAAATTTCCACTTTTCAATTCACCAGATGACACAGACGCCCTTTTGGAATTGGTTCTTGTGTTTGGTTATGAGAAGCTTCAACAATGTGCTGAGTTGCATGGCTGTGGGCTTGAGATTAATCTTCCTCATATCAATAGTAAAAATGGTGGTGGTGGTGGAGGTAACTTGGTGCAGATAGTCGCGGACTTTTTGAGATTCGAGTGGAAGCACAATACGTTCCCAGAAGATTCCGTTGCTCTTGAGACGTTGAGGGTGTTGAACAAACGAGGCGATGCATTTTCGTGTCAAAGCGACTCTGCAGATGAAGTGGAAAACTTCAAGGATCATGTGCAGTTGGTTGAATTATTGGAAGGGTGTTTCCATATGGACCCAAATCAACGGTTCTCTGCAAAGGAGGCTTTACAGTGCAGTTTCTTCAATGATTTTACTCCTGCCACTGAGGAGGATGAGGTGATCTTTGAAGAGTGATCTAAAATAAAAGGCATATAGAAAGAGGGCAGAAAGGGCGAAGGAAGAAAAAGAGGAATAGCATACAGCATTAAACGACATAGCTCAGCATATATGGCGCATTTACAATGGATATCAAAAACCGGTACAAAGCCCGTAACTACACTGGGTCAATAAATAGTCATTAGTTAATATACACGTCGTTAATCATTAGAGTCATAATCGCCATCGGATTCATCAAGAACAGCACGCGATCTCTTGCGATGCGTATCCTCAATGGTCTTCTTTTGTGGGAGCTTTTCAGAAAGAGCGCTTGATTTATTCCATTTGCGGTTTAGTTTTGTGATGAGGTTGTTTTGTTCGTGGGTGGTGGTACTGTCTGTCGATTTAGTGAGAGATGAGATGGATGTTCTTAGAGAATTGATCGTGGCCATTACTGGATGTGGGTCTGACGTATCTAGGGGAACAGCAACATCACCTCTCATAAAGAGAGTTTCTTGTTTACCTCTGTTTGCTAACTCCATTTGAATGTCCTTGGAAAAGAGGTTTTTCTTTTTGAGAAGAAGTGGGGGTTTGGAAGCGTTAAGCAGGAGCAGCCTTGCCTTCTTGGCAAAATCTTTCGAGTAGGTAGACCCACCAGGGTTTCCAAGTGAGCCCAGAGAACTGAGGGGTGCAAGCGTGGGATTAGAAGTGGTGACGGAGATCGCAGACCCGGGTTGGAGTCCATTTGAACCTCCCGTACTACCATTTGCCTTTGAAATAGACGTTTGGGCACTTGATAAAGACGCTCTTCTGGAGACTGGCGACCTTGTTACTCGATGCCTTTGCTGTTGTGGTTGTGTTCGGTGTATTGCTGAATCCAACGTAAACGAAACCGAGTGCGAAGTCGGATGGAGACTAGAGACAACAGGCACCGGTGCCGGTGCATTCGAGTTTGTAGAGGCTGAGTTTGTGTTGGTCTGCGTGTGCGCTGAAGCTGGCGATGAGATCGCATCAAAGGGCAGCTCTGTGAGTGGAGATGAAGACTTGAGTGGAGATGCAGGTGAGTCATACTTGAACTGGAAATCGTCCTTAAGCTTGAAGCGGCGGGAGCTCAACAAATGGCTGAGATGATGCTGGGTGTTAGGTGCGAGATTATCGCAGTCCTCGTCGTCAGAAAGGAGAGCAGATGACGTAGTGGGTATTGTGGACGGGACTGTCTGGTGAGGAATGTGATGAGATTGCTGCTGATGGTGATTCTGGTGTAGTTGGGAGTGGCTAGAGCTACTGATGTGGGCTGAAGAAGGGGTCACTGGAGGAGGCGCAGGTGTCGATGGGGATGTGGGCACCGAAAAGCTGTGGAGCGAATGTGAACGTGAGTGAGGATGCAGTATCAGAGTCAGCCCGTGACCATGAACTGACACTGTAGGCTGCGAGGAGGGTCCTTGAAGATGTCCGTTGGAGGATTTTTTGATCACGCTTGCATTCACAGCAGACATGGAGTATGTTGTAGGCGGATACGAAGCAGATCCGCTTTGAATTTGTTGGGTTGCATGAAGAGGGCCATTAGAGGGCCCATGAGGAGGTGTTGATGTCGAAGGTGGTGTAGTAGTTGCACCCGTAGGCCCAGGACCGGAAGCGGATACAGGCCAAGAACCGGGACCTGGCGAGGAAATCGAGTTGAGACTTGTGCAACTGTTGTTGCGGGTGTTTGTACGAAGAAAGTCGTCAACGGAAACTATGGAGTTACGAGGCGAACCTAGCGAGATTATGGACATTCTGTGGGCTGCAGTGAGAGACGAGTTGGAGTTCATGGAAACAGACCTCTTTCTCAAAGAATTGATTGTAGCAGGAGCTGGTGGCCGCTGCAGCAACTGGATCAGCAGCAGAGCAGCTCCGATATGTGGGCTCGCCGAAGCCAGTCTATCGGATTCCAAAGATTCCATATTGGATTCGGGCGAGAGGGCAGAGGGTAAGAGACAGAAGGGTAACACTCCAAAAAGAAAAATTTGATTATATTACACATTAAATTATTTTTCTGTCGTTTGATGAGTGAAGACTTCCTAATCAGGCGGCAGATGAGATGATAAGCGCGCGGGGGCGAGCATGTTGATGGATGCAAATAGTCCTGCTTTAGGCTTCGGAGTTCAAATGGTCAGATAAGCTACGGGAGGCAAGAGGGATGTCGGTAGCACTGATACGTGGAGAGAAGAGCATGACATAGTAGATTGCGGAAATAGTTACATTGAAGGTGCACACGAGAATTATGGAATTATGGAAGAGCTAGAGCAACCAGCGTAGGAATAGCAAAATCCTAATCTTTCCTATTGAGTAATTACCTAACTACGGCATGCAACCATGTGTATTCAAATATCCGGCACGTACCTATGGGATATTAGTTATTCTATCGGTCATTTGTTTCGCAATTGCTTCGCTAACCCACTCGCTACCGATCTGCAGATTATTTTTGGCTGCTCCTCGCTGAAGCGAGGAAGAATTTCGCGTCAAAAATAAATAAAAAAAAATGTGTCAGATAAAATATTCGGGCCGGTTCAGGAGATGTATCAATAGTACAAAAGTAGTAGTTAAGACCAAGCTCTTAAGTCTATCAGATCACCCGCACTATTATGTTTTTATTGAGCTTTCTATCGAAGCTTTATTGCTTTGGTGTGAGCCTCAAAATTATGTAGTATTAAGCACGCATATAAATGTGCGGCTGAATTAATCATTGTTTATGGGGGGTACAGTGAAGCAGAGAATTAATACGAATCAAGCAGCAGGAAAAGTTCCCACACACCTCTTCACTACATCGATTATGTATATTTTGCCGTGTAGATAGACATGTGGCTCCCTTCTGATGTGGTGGTGGCGCTTTGCGCCTAGCCCATTGACACTTTTGGTTGCTTTACATTGATTCACCTGCAGAGAAGGAGAGAATCCGACGAAACCACGATGCACCTGGCGAGTACGCCAATGATGAAGAGAGTTTTGAGCGCATTTGATACAAAGGTAATCCAATGGAGTATAAGTAAAAATCAATGCTGGAGCAGTGTTGTGTCTCATACCTACAGTACTCCCAAACTTCAACAGCTCTAATGGAAAGTTTCCGCGAATCGTAGATGCGCATAATCTTAAGCCAACCAAAACTGCAGAGATAAGCAAGTGCGCGCGAGCGCCATGTATGGTAGAATACGCTAGTGCCAATCGCCGATACCCATGTGTCTAGGCCACAAGCGAGTACTTGAATGTAGGGACAGGAGGCACGACTTCAATGACGGACCAATATTAGGCTTCTGAGCCATTGACTATTGAGTGTGACTTGGCTGCACCTGTGAGCGCAATCTGGTTATCTTATTGCGATGAGGCTGCATAAATTTCAATTTTATAAAAGGCGGCGTGCTCTGCAGTATATTTTTTGTCAAGCAACGAGGAAGACACCCGGTCGATGATAATCTCGGCTTCATCCGCATAGGTCTACTTCAGCTAAGTAAGGAACATTCTGTGACTTTGTAGGTACTCTGAGTATCTTCATTGTAGTCTCTCCTGCCACTTACCCCGATCACCTCGCTGATCAAACGCACTCGTTCCAATTGCCTGACATGCCGACTGCTTCACTGTTACGAGCCCGTATTCTTGAATTTTTAGTGCCTGAATGTGCGGTTTAGGCTTTCTCTCTCGAGGCCACAATTTTCCATACAGCTTCTTCTCCAGCGCTTTTCTCAGCGTCTGACTGTGTTCTCCCTCTTATCTCATCCTGCCTGGCATGAGTTTCAATAATAGTAGCAACTACCATGCGCAGAGCAGGTCAATTGCTACGCCGGATAAGCGGAAGTATTCAATTTCCGAAGCGTTTGGAGTGGGTAGCTTTTCGTCTGCATCCCCGAATCCCCTTGACGTTGGCGGTAGAAGCTACGTCTTTTCTGGCAGTGTTCACAACAACATTAACTCCCCTGCTGTTCACTCAGGTATACAGGTGCATGAGCAGACTGCAATTTTAGCCAACATCGGAGTCACCGACGACGATGACGACGACAAAGACGACGGAGCAGCCATTGGCAGCAGTGGCAATGATAGCGACTTCATCGATCACAAAATGAGCTCGTCACCCCCAATACCTATTGGTGGTGCTGAAGCAGCCCTTTCAAAGCACTATAGACATCAGCTGGGAGAAGACTTTACGTCGTCGACGCCACTTGTTGGCGCCACACCCTATAAGCTGTATGTGGAGGATTCAGACCCGTTCTCGCAATTTCACAACCCCTTTGACATCGAGACTGGCTCGGGAACAGGTGCTACTACTGGAACAAATGGAAGCAATACCACGCTGCATTCTGCGGCCGATGGGGCTGGATTTGGAGTCGTCAACTCTAACGAAACATTGGCCAACTCGGGCCACCCGTCTATATACCAAAGAATATTTGCCAAACCGGTATCATATCTACCCGCTGTCTTTCTCGGAACACTTTTGAACATTCTTGACGGACTCTCATACGGGATGATCATGTTTCCAATATCAGAAGCGATATTTTCGCACTTGGCGCCAGCGGGGTTATCAATGTTTTACATGTCAACAATTGTATCACAGTTGGTGTTTTCTTTTGGAGGATCTGCGTTCAAGTCTGGGATCGGATCAGAAATGATTGAAGTGACGCCGTTTTTCCACTCGATGGCTTTTTCTATTATGAACGATATGGGTGGATCCCAGGCAAACCAGGAAGCAATTGTAGCAACAACAATCGTCACATATGCCATCTCCTCGATAGTAACTGGGCTTGTCTTTTTCCTTTTAGGTAAGTTGAAATTGGGTGCTCTTGTTGGATTTTTCCCTCGTCATATACTTGTGGGGTGCATCGGAGGGGTAGGTTATTTCTTGGTGGTGACAGGCATTGAGGTGTCGTCACGCTTAGAAGGAGGAGTCAGCTACAACTGGGAAACATTTAAGTTTTTGTTTTTGGATAGATTGGCTCTTTTACAATGGACGGCACCCCTTCTCCTTACAGTCGTGTTGATTTTCATGCATAGGAGTATCCACAATTCGCTCTTGGTCCCCCTGTTTTTCATTGGTGTATTTATTGTGTTCCACTTGCTTGTGTTTTTCATTCCCAGCTGGAGTTTGCAGAAGGCTAGAGATGCGGGCTGGATTTTCCCAGCTGTGGAAGACGATGAACCTTGGTACGGCTTTTACGAGTTGTACAAGTTCCAATTGGTAGACTGGTGGTGTATTCTCAAGCAGGTACCCTCGATGCTTGCCTTAACGTTCTTTGGTATTTTACACGTACCCATTAACGTGCCTGCATTGGCTGTCAGTGTTGGTATGGACCAAATTGATGTAGACCGTGAGTTAGTTGCCCACGGCTACTCGAATGCTATATCTGGGCTCATTGGGTCGATTCAAAACTATTTGGTTTACACAAACTCAGTTTTATTTGTACGGGCAGGAGCAGATGACAGATTAGCCGGAGTATTGTTAGCAGCAGCAACAGCATGTGTGATGATGGTCGGGCCAGTTGTCATTGGCTATATCCCTGTGTGTGTCGTGGGATCTTTGATATACTTGCTTGGATACGAATTGTTGAAAGAGTCTCTCTATGACACTTGGGGAAGACTTAAGACCATAGAGTACTCAACCATTATCATCATTGTCGTTGTGATGGGAGCGTGGGATTTTGTCTACGGAGTGCTCGTTGGTATTTTATTGGCTTGTCTCTCATTTGTGGTGGAGGCGGCTCGTCAACCGGTGATCAGCGGTATGTACACTGGTGTTGTAGCTCGATCCACTGTGTTGAGACACCCAAAGCAGCAGGAGTTTTTGAAGGATGTAGGTGATCAAATCTGCGTGGTGAAGTTGCAAGGTACAGTTTTTTTCGGATCTATTGGTGGAGTGGAGGCAGAAATCAGAGCCCGCTTCGAAGACCAGAAATTCATAGAAACCCCAATCAAGTTTTTGATTTTGGACATGAAGGGTGTTTTCTCAATTGATTTTTCAGCGGCTGAGGGATTCCGCCGTATCTTAAACTTGGCCAACGAGAAAGAGACTCAATTGATCATTCTGTCTGTTGAAGAGGATGATTCCATAGTCATAGCTTTGCGAGATGCCGGATTGTGGGACAACGAACACAAGCTCTCAATTCAGTTGTTCAACACACTCAACTACGCGCTCGAATGGTGTGAAAACTCATTTTTGTCCACCTACAAGACTATCAAGGCAAAGCGTCAACAGAGGAGTAATCCAAAGTTCATCGATGGCAGCGGGAGCTCACCTAGTGGACGAGGACGGTCTGGCACCCTTGGCAGTAGCTCGCTCCACAAACCTCTGGTGATCTCACAATTCGAAGGAGCGTACGGTACTCCACGTACAACACAAGTCCTTCAGGCAGCAAACCGGACAGTAAAGGACGAGCAAAAGATCCAATCGCGCTACTATTCTTCGTCGTCAGACCTGTCGTTCAAGAAGCAGCCCCTACCACTCATTATGATAACATTTTCCGGTCTCTCGCAAAAGTCAGAAAATTTCTGGTCAAACCTAACACCGTACTTTGAAAAAGAGCTTATACCAGAGGGAGTGCAATTTTATGACACTGCTTCAAAAAGGGCAGCATTTTTCCTTGTGGAGAGCGGCCTCATCCGCTCAATCATTAAGTTTGAGCATGGTAACGGACGTGAATTACACCTGTCGATTCTTCCACTCACAGCGTTTGGTGATCTCTCGGAGTTGGGCACAGGTAGCACCAACAGCGAAATCACCTACACTACAGCTGCAGACTCAGTAGTATGGAGGCTTAGTGAAGAGAAATTGCAAGCATTGACAAAGAAACCAGAGGGCCAGTCCCTTATCAACGAGTTGTTGAAAATTCAGACAAAATTGGACAAAGAGAGGTTCGATACCCTCACTGCAAACTTAGTCATCAGTGCGTAATTTAAAAGTATATACATATTCATAGACTAATTATCTACAAAACGGCAACACTGAGTTCTATCCGCTGTAAATGCATTGGGACAGCATCAAAAAAAATTCCTTTACTTAGCGTATTGGACGGAACTCGTATTTTTTGCAACCATCTCACCTGCACATAACCAATCGCCGCCACCAGCCTGCATGGTCCGGCAGCACGAGCAATGCAGCACTGTCGTGCGTGTCATAGGCTTGTCTAGTGTATTACACTTGGCTACCATTGCTGCCGTGACCAGTTAGGTGTTCACTTGCAGCTAGTAGATCGTTCACTTCAGATTGCTGTGCGCTAAATTGCTGGAGAATGGCCCCTTTTTTCGCAGCAACTTGGCGGTCACTCTATTGTCTCTCACTCATGAATTTTTTGGGCTGTCAGCAATTTTAGTGGCTTTCTCACCCCCTCTATCTTTGCCATAGAAAAACGAACTACTAATCGTATTAGCGTGCTACTTTTTTTTTTATCTACACTCTTTTTCCCCGGACTTATTTTCTTAACCGTGCGTACTGCTTAGTATAGTACATCCTTGCTAGACAACTATATATCTGCCTACTCGCACATCGTCTTATTATGGTCGCAATCGCTAAGCTTGTGCTCGCCTCATGCGTAGCCTCTACCCAGGCTTTGTCCCTTGTGGAGCCGCTCCAGCCGTTCTTGCAGAAAGCAATCGATGTCTTTGGAGGTGCAAAGGAAGATGTCGAGCATCTTGAGATAGCCACCTTTTCAAACGTGTTGGGACTCGACGACCGGCCTGTCCCAGGAGACTCCCCCATTGTCCAATGCGAACTGCACTCCCCACAGATCTTAAACTTGCAGCTTGTCACCATTGACCCAAACCCTCCTCAGAGAGGCGCAAATTTGACGTTTATCGCTGAGGGAATCCTCAAAGAGGACATTGAAGATGGTGCATACGTCGAAGTGGATGTCAGATACGGTTACATCCGTCTCATCCACCAGACCTTTGATTTGTGTGAGGAAATCCTGAAGGTGGACTTGGAGTGTCCAGTGAAGAAGGGCAAGCAGGTGATCACAAAGGAGGTGGCCATCCCAAACGAAGTACCTCCTGGTAAATACATCATCAACGCCAAGGCATTCACCAAGAATGACGATTTTATTACCTGTTTATCTGCTGTGGTGGATTTCCCCCCAGCTTAGCTCTCTCCATCTCTCCCTCCCTCTTTTTTTTTAACGAGCAACTGCCAGTGGCAGGACTCCAAGCTCTTCTAGACTACTGTTTTAATTCTATAGAATCCGAATAATCTGTAGTTGCGTGCCAAGACAGTGTGAGAGGCTAATGAGCGGAGGTATTATACTGCATACAATGCACACTCATCATAGCGATAAATGGCTGCTGCCGCTATTCCTGTTAGTCTCGTAGGGGTTTTTAAGCAACGACTATTTCCTTCCGCCATGTTTGAGGATCTCTTCTCAGTTCAGATCTTCTTCATTATCTTCCGGGAGACGCTTGAGACGGCGATAATCGTCTCGGTGTTGTTGGCGTTTATCCACCAGCGGTTTGCTGAAGACTCGATCATGGAAATGTCGGCGAGCGCAGCAGCTGAACGTCAACTGCTCAAAAAGAAAATGTCCCTCCAGGTGTGGTTGGGTGCTGTTTTGGGGCTTGTAGTCTGCCTAGTTATCGGGGCAATTTTTGTCACTGCGTTCTACTTTTTGGGCAGAGACTACTGGTCCTACACTGAGCGAGTATGGGAGGGCATGTTTTCCATTTTGTCTAGTCTTATCATCACGGTGATGGGGGTGGGATTGCTCCGAATCAACAAGGTTATGAAAGTAAAGTGGTGGAAGAAGTTGGGTGATGCATACAGGAGTAACCACACGCATGCTGGTGCTTCTGATGTGGCGACAGATGCCACTAACAGAGAGTTGGCTGCAGTCACTGCTCTTGAAGAAGATGACGTCTCAGATTTCAGCCTCCGCCCTTCGGTTGACTCAGAGACCGGTAGCACCACTGCGCTCTTACGTGAAGGCAATACGACCAATAAGAATTCTCATCATAGAAAGCACAAGGGTCCAGGGTTTGGCAAAAAGTATTTCCTTGCCATCCTTCCCTTTGTTACCACGCTTAGAGAGGGACTTGAGGCGGTTGTGTTTGTAGGTGGGATTGGAATGACATCACCACCAAGTGCATTGCCACTTTCGATCGTGGGAGGCATGGCCTTCGGGGCCACCATCGGCTACGTGCTCTACAAAGGAGGAAATCACCTCTCATTGCAGTACTTTTTGATATTCCTGACTTGCTTCTTGTACATGGTAAGTGCCGGGCTCATGCTGCGAGGCGTATGGTTTTTGGAGTTGGAGCAATACGTGCGTGCATGTGGAGGGTTGGACCCAAGCGAGACTGGAAGCGGACCAGGTTCGTATGATATCAGCAAGTCAGTATGGCACGTAAATTGTTGCAACGGACTCACCGACGGATGGTGGATGGTGTTCAATGCCATCTTCGGATGGACTAACTCAGCCACATACGGTAGCGTGGGTACATACTGCGCCTACTGGCTCTTGGTAATAGTTTGGCTCGAGGTGAAATTGTACGAGGAGAGGGAAGGGGTTCTACCCCTTGTGCCTCTCAAGTGGCAAATGAAGAGAATAAAGAAGCGGGTGCTATTTTACGAAGCCAAGCTCGCTAAGGAGCAGGCTAGACAGGAGGACAGAGCTGCATTCTAGAATACATAGACAATCATAATATACGTAAAGTGACACTAACTGAAGGACACACCAGCTTTCCTGGAACAAGCATTCCTGGCACAGGCAAAAATTGGTTTGAATCACTCCACGATGGAGGGGCACTTATCCCAGAGACTCTTTCCCTTCCGGAGATTTCCTCGTCTTCAGGAGTGGCACGAATAAACAGGTGAATGGCCTCCCGATCTAGGTCCTATGTTTCTTCTCCGTCTAGATCACATAGTGAAGCTATTGCCCATGACCATCGGAAACACTGACAACTGCATTAATGCAATTGGTGGATACCTTTTCTTCGCTTGGCATACGGCTGCAACTTTTCCGATGTAAGGTACACAGCAACGGCGAATTCGCAGCCAAAAAATAAACGCGCTTGTTTTTCTGGTGTACCATTCATGCCCTTTGTTTCCCTTGTAGGATGAGTGTATCAGGTGTGCACTTGCAGCTCTTTACCGGATCTAGAGCCCAGATCAGTTGTGAAGTGAGTGGATGTACATAGAATAAACTTGAGAGGCGCATAACGCGATTCGTTCGTAGACGTTGCAGTACAGCTTTTAGACTAGACAAGATCTCTAGGGTATACGTCCTGGCGAGCCGCTCAAAACAATACGTTTTTTACAGGAGTTGACCACTATCAATCATTAGCATGCATACATTGATAGGTATTGAGCGAATTATAGCTTGCATTGCTATGCAGAATTTCAAGAAGGACTTGGATGTCTTCACTGTAGGCTTGTAACATGATATACCCGTATTGGGCTGCTCCCCAACCCCGGGCCAGTACCGGGCCATGCAAGAAATTCCTGCGCACACTTAGAAAAATATGCAACAACATTCACTAACCCTTTAGCCACTCTACATAAAGATTGACCGTCTTGCTTATGACACGATAAGTTCACTCAAAAAATGTGGATAGATTATGCACAGTGGACCCCAGGAGTGTCGTCGATACCAACTACGTACACACCATAGTTTGGCATTTGTGTGAGTGACTGACACTCTCGGGCTCCTGCTAAGTTTACCGTTGGGGTTTCCCAATGAGAAAAATTTAGGGGACGCATGCACCTCTGAAAGGGTACGGCACATCCAGCAAAACAAACAAGCGCGAGCCGCTCAGTTGTCCCGTACCCCTTATTCTTTTTTATGTCCCGCACTCACTCACTTGATAACTAAGGGTCTTTTCAGCAGACCGGCAATATCCCCTCCCTAAGCCCAGATATTGCTTGTTTCAGTTCATTCTCAGCTCCTACGATCCCACATTCTTTCGGTTGCTGTGTAGGTTTAGAGTTTTTTTAGCCGTTTAGAGTTAGCAAATTAGTGTGCGCCCTGCCAAAAAGCACAAAAAAATAAAAAATAAAATAAAGAAACCTTCATACAGATACTGCAGTTTAGAGCTGCTGAAACCTAAGCATTCGAAACAAAACAAAACATCACTCACAACATCTGTCTCCTTGCACCAAACCGTTCAGAGGACGAACCACGTACTCATCCAGATACAGCTAGTCATAATCTGAGTCAAGAACACTAACTCACACTCCTTTCTATTTTCCACAATCCGTTAGTGTTTTTTTTTTAGATTTATTTTTCGAGCCCCGATTCACGCCATCACTAAACATAGAACACAGCACCGTAACGCCCCAACTCCCAGGAAAACACTCACCCCCCCCACAACTTCCTATGGACACCCTAGAAAACACAAACAGGGTGTTGTCGGATTTAGAGCGCAAGCTCTCGATCGTGTCCTCCACGTCGACACAGCAGTCCCACTCCTCGTCTGTCATCATCAATCGAAATCTTCTGGACTTGGGTAAGCAAAATGTGAGCAATGTGCTTCTGTACATCAAAACAGCGGGTGACGATGCGTTCAATGCAAATGATTTGTATGAAGAACGCATTCAGCGAAGCAAAAGCAGTAGTGTAGAGCCGGAACCGGACCCTGCCATACGTGAAAAGCTAAAGCCCAAGCATCAATTGCGGAAGGGGTATAAAGGCAGAGCGAAAATCGAATATTCAGACGAAGAGGATAACGAGGATGATAATGAGGATGATACAAAGGTACCGGTAGCCGCGCTGGCCGCGAAGACGCCTGTGGACATGCCTGTTTCCACTCCTGTAGCCACACCACAGTCAGCAGACTCAGCTGCGGTTGCCGATGAACCCAGTACAATACCTACTTCAGGGCACGCATCCGAAGACGAAGAGATAACATTCATAAACGATGACGACGAAGAGTTCGAAGACGAAGACGAGTACGAATATGATGACCTCCAACTCCCCTCACCTCCCAGATCTCCACCAAGAGAAATTGACCCAGACAAGCTTTATGGACTCTACGATTTCTCTGGGCCAGACCCACTGCATTGCACCATAGTACGGGATGAACCCGTATACCTCTTAAATGATGAGGATAACTACTGGTGGCTTGTTCAAAAACTCACGCGTGAGGAGAAACCCGAAGATGAACCGTCAGACGAGGAGGATGGTAAAATAGGATTTGTCCCCGCCGAGTGTCTTGAGACATACGGCGAGCGTCTTGCACGGCTTAATTGCTTCCGGAATGAGGAACTAGAGAAGTTATATGTACACAACGACGATATGGATGACAATCACAAGCTTGAAAATTCACCTCCTCTCACAACAGCACCGGTGGCAGGTGGGGTCAATAAGTCGGTTACGTTTGAAGACTTGAGTGATCTTTTTGACAAGGTGGTGATACAGGATGATTCGGAGGATGAGGACGCTGAAGCCAAAGCCGGCCACAACTCTTATACTCAAAGTAGTCCGCAGCAGCCACCACAGCAGTTCCCAGACCACATATTCAGCATTCCCGCGGGATCACTCGGACCGCCTATTCCTGAAAAGCAAGGAAGTGAAGTCTTGAGCGATATTTTCCCGAATGAAGTGCCCTTGGTGATACAGAAAAACAAGAAGTCACATACATCACTGAGTGCACAGAGCATACAGAACGCGCATGCAGCGTCACCTGGTGACGAAATTGACATCGAAGGTTCCCCTGCAAGTGCCAAGACTGTGACTCCCGTGACTACTCCTCAGATGGCCGCAACAGCCACAACAGTTCCTAGTGACAACGACGACAACAGTGATAAAGTTCTATTCCCGCCGAAAAGACGAGCAAATTTTGAAACCGAATCTATCCAATCGATTGGCACATTTTCGCCAGATACCCCACCGGCAAGGGCAGACGAATCACCAAGACCTGATGTTGTGAAGACCTTCAGTCGGTCGCTCATTCTTGAACGCCTCAATCAGGTAACAGCAGACATTGAAGAGCATTTCCTGATGCAAGATGACTTGGATTATTCAGATATGGAAAAAATCATGTTCGATTTGGAGTCACGAGAGGATCTTGCGTCTGAAGACGAATTCACACACGGCAACGATGAAAACTCATTAGACAGTGTGGTCCGGCACAGCGTTGCAACAGATAGCGATATCCGGCGAAAGAGTGTTGAGAGTAGTTCAGGAGGCGACATAGAAGGAATAAGTGGTGACAATTTCACCCCTTACACAAGTACAGCGTCGTTGGTGGAGAGAAATGGAAGCGGAAACAAGGAAAAAAGCATTCACGATATGTTTGTACCTATTTTAGGGAAATTCGACGAGTTGGCTGAAAAATTAGAAGAGTTGAACGAAATCCTTAGATGACACGATAGCATTGACTCCAGAGAGTCACAAATAGCATAGAAAACATGTATAAATACAAAAATTAAGAAAAATTTAGAAAAAAAATCCTAATGAAGTGTTGCTCTTCTTGCAGCCAATATATGATGGGTATGTTTGTAGCTGCAACACTCGGCTGCAGGTTCATCGCCAAACAAAAAAAAAGAAGTACAGAAAAAAATTTACCCCCTGCATACAGTACCGATGTAACACAAGTACTGACAAGGCTAGCAAAGGCTTCTTCTTCTGCAAAGGGCAGGACCAGAGCTAACAAACCAAGTTGAGAGGAAGTCAATAAATAGGGCAGGCTCGAGTACAACTGCAGAGAAGTGTACACTATTTTCTAGGTTACATAGAGAATTCATTACAGCACATAATAACTCTTCTCGCAGACACATAAACCACCCTCTCTAGCACGCATAAAAATGTGGACTCCCGACCCTAACGCCTTGGAGCAGCTTCTGAATATACTCCGTGGTACGCTATCGTCGTCTAATTCTGACAGAAAGGCGGCGAATGAAGCTCTCGACCAGGCAAAACTTCAACCCGAAATTGAAAACTATCTCCTAGTTCTTCTCATTGGCGGAGTTGACGGACAGTCAGTAACAGGAAGCAGTGGTCCCCGGTCGGATGTCAGAGCTTCCGCCGGGCTCATATTGAAGAATTTGGTGTTGAAATCAGACACAATCAAAGAACGGCAGTTCTTACTCGAGCACGTTTTACAAGGGTTAGTGTCACCAGATAGTGTGGTGAGAAATATCACAGGTAATGTCATCACCAGTCTTTTTAGCATATACGGCTACGAACGGTGGCCCCTGGTATTGAGCAAGTTGGTGGAAATGGCTCAGCAGGGCCAGCAGCATTCTGTTGCTGCAATGAGTGCGCTCTCAAAAATTTGTGAAGATTCCGGCTCTTCATTGGACCGTGACTACGGGAACGGGAACCACCCTCTCAACGCTCTTATTCCACAATTGCTAGCACTCAGTGATGGTAGCACAAACTCTAAAGTGCGCTCCTTAGCCCTTCTTTGCATCAACCAGTTCATCCCATTAAAGACGCAGCTGTTCTTAGTACACTTGGATACTTATTTGTCCAAGCTCTTCCTGTTAGCGTCGGATAGTGATAGCGAAGTTCGGAGAAACGTGTGCACAGCATTTTCGCTGATTTTGGAAGCCAGGAGGGACAAATTACAGCCCCATTTAGATGGCGTTATAAATTATTGCTTGCATTCCATGCAAGACTCGGATGAAGAAGTTGCAATTGAGGCTTGTGAATTTCTCCTTGCCCTTGCCAACTCTTCGGACTCAGATTGGGATCAAGCTTATTTCAAGCCCAAATTGCACTTGATTTTACCTGTATTATTACAGAAAATGGTATACCTGGAAGAAGAGATCTTTTTGATGGAGCTTGCTGATGAAAAAGATGGAGCAGACATTGCTGATAAGGACGAGGACATAAAACCTCAAAACGTCAGGAACAAGACTCATGCTAGTGGAAGTGGTAGAGCCAATGGACACAAGCATGGAGACGATGATGACGATGAGGACGAAGATGAAGACGACTACGACGAAGACGACGATGATGATGACGATGAAATCTCAGAGTGGTCGCTCAGAAAATGTGCTGCATCCACCCTTGATGTGCTCTCGGTAAACTTACCTGGAGATGTTCTCCACGTAGTGCTACCAATACTCCAAGAACAGATTGTTAGTGAGGCGTGGCCCACGAGAGAGGCATCGATTTTAGCGTTTGGTGCTATATGCAAGCTGTGCTTAGACTTGGCGACCGACAAGCTACCCACCTTGGTGCCTTTCCTTGTGGATCGCTTGCAGGATCAACAACCTCGTGTGCGGCAAATCACCTGCTGGACGCTATCCCGTTATGCAAGCTGGGTTTGTGCAGAGGCACATGAAGGCGGCCAATACGCTAACTTTTTCCAGCCGACGTTTCAATCTGTGGTGACTTGCGCTCTCGATCAAAAGAAAGTCGTTCAGGAGGCTGCATGCCTGGCTCTTTCTACATTTATCGAGGAGGCAGACTCGTCTTTGATCCAGTTCTACTTGGGACCTCTATTAGAACACTTTACCAAATGCTTCCACACCTACCAGCGCAAGAACATGATCATTTTGTACGATTGTGTGCAGACTTTTGTGGAGAAGATGGGATACGAAGCGTTGTCGTCTGACCCAGCTTACATAAACACATTGTTGCCCTCGTTACTTGAGAAATGGCAGCAATTGAAAGATGACGATCAGGATTTGTGGCCCTTACTTGAATGCATGGCTAGTGTGGCTGCAACACTCCAGGATTTGTTCGCTCCGTATGCTGTCCCGGTATACGAAAGGGCAATCAATATTTTGTTCAATTGTGTTCAACAAGATCAATTGTGTCACACCAACCCAGCCATTGAACCACCGGAGAAAAATTTCATCGTTACGGCGTTAGATTTGGTTGACGGATTGGTTCAAGGATTTGGTAGCCATGCTATCGAATTGATCAATCAAAACTCGACTAATCTCATGGACATCTTGTTGCTTTGCATGGAGGACTATACCGATGACGTACGTCAATCTGCTTATGCGTTATTGGGAGACTTGGCAATTTTTGTATTGGAACCCCTTATTAAGCCGTACTTGCACACAATAATGGTGAGCATTGGACAGGAAATTAACAACAGAACCTACAGTTCTTATCCTGTTTATAACAATGCCATTTGGTCGTTAGGTGAAATTTGTTTACGGTTGACTTTTGATGAGGTGAGCCAATTCATTCCCAATCTTCTCGACTTGCTTATCCCTGTGATAAATCTGACTGACACGCAGCATACCGTTGTTGAAAATGCCGCCATTTGCCTCGGACGCATGGGTGCCACGACAGAGGGAGCAGCAATAATTGCAAACAGATTACCAGAATTCATTTTGCAGTGGTGTGCACAAGTTTTGTACTTGGAAGACAACAGCGAAAAGGAGACAGCATTTGATGGAATGCTCAATATCATCAACGCGAATCCAGATTTGGGACTTGAAGGTTTATCGAACCAACAGGGAAAGAAAAACTTGTCAATTTTAATCAATTGCATAGGAAATTACCCGCTGGCTCCAGAGACCTTGAAGGAGAAATTTGCCCACATATTACAAGGATATAAACAAATGATTGGAGATGATGTTTGGCAACAAATTTTCAGCCAACTCGACCAGGAAACAAAGGTCAATTTGTCTGTTTACGGAGTTTGAAAAATGCCTACAGTATAGAACGATGAATGGGTATATACAGTTTAAATAGATATTATCAAATACAGACCCAAAAACTGAGTATTGAAGTAAGATGCTGAAAGTTGTTTTATGGTGGAGAATCCTCTTGTCTGTATAGAACCTCGTTAACCACACTTATGGGCAAGTCCCACACTGCACTACTGTATTGCCATACCCATGGGCTGGCCACATCAGATGCAGATACCAAACTATCATAACGCGGATCAGGAGATAACAATGACGTAGAGGACGTTGATTTTGATGGTGACTTGGTTGTGTCGTATCCTGCTAGCACAGAGTGCTCATCGACAAAGTTTCGTATATCGTCCAAAGGGTTCGTCATGATTTCGGTGTTATAAAGAACATGCACAATGTAAGTGAAGAGCATGGCCATAAGGAAATATGAAGGAATTGCAAGAGACCAATACTTGTCAGGGTAATAATATATGGATAGCAGGTTGAGGGTTGCATCAGGTATGAGTGACCAGCAAGCCCACACCGCGAGAGTTATAGTACTGAGAACGTACACAAAGAAACCCTTGTACTCTGCATACAGAGTAGCATTTGTCGAGACCGTGACATCAGATTGACGTGCAAGTGTATCCTCGGAGGATTCAGGCGCCGGTGATAGCGAGGGAAATATGTTCATTACTGCGCTATAAGCACAACTTCTGTAATATGTGTCTGCCGCTCTCGAGAAGTGGCTATATAAGTTTATGTGCAGGTAAACGAATTGAGCTAACATTTGCTTTGGTAGATGAAAGAGAACCCTATATAAGGCGTACTATGTGGGTTGTGACCGGTAAATAGATTCTGGTATCCGAATTAGAGAACAGTTTTATGAGATCGGCTGTGTGCAGATGACAGCACTTTCGATCAACTTAATACAATTTGCAGCCAGACAATAAGCCAGCGAGAGACCGAGCAAAAGATTTGTTACTACGGTTTCTGTATAGCGCCATAAACAGAGTAGCTATATAAAGCATAAATTGATGAGTATATATTCCTCAGTTTATTCAAGAAGCAGGAAGTGCATCCCCTGTAAGTTGCAAGGCTACAGGTATTTTTCTAGCTTTAATATTCAAACTATGTTCTGATTTTTTCATATCCTTCGTCCTATTCCTGCTGTAAAATTTTAGTAGGGCGGCTGCCCTCATGTACTACTTACCTACCAGAGGAAAAGTAGGGTATGTGATATAAACTTTCTTGCAATTACTCAGAATTAGCAGTGGAAACACAGTGGAGGGGGTTGAGTATGATTGAACTTTTTTTTTCTTTTTTCTTTTGAAGAAGTGAACTGGAGGTATATGCTTAGTGACCGACACCGATCGAACCACTGCTTTGGAATCCGGCAAGGAAACTACCAAACCAAGACTTGAAGGCAGTTTCAAATTCAGTTAAGAAGCTGGATTCGAAATCTCTCTTTCCGAAGTTTTCGGACTGTCTCTTCTCAAAGTTAAGAACATCTTCGTAAGAAACGTAGATATTTCTTCTCTCATTTGGATGGAAGTCTTCTTCAGCTCTCTTCCAGAGACTTTCCAACCAGGACTCTAAGCCCCCAAGGATAGAGGTACCTGTGCTAGTGCTACTACCAACAGGTTCACCACATTCATCAGTTGAAGTTGGAGGAGGAGGGGCCTGGGTAGTTGGCTGGGAGGGTGCAGTAGTTGGCAGAGATGGTGGAGCAGTGCCTGTTGGTGAGCTACCAGAGGAACCACCGCTACCACCAATACTGGTACTACCACTTGCAGAAAAACCACTAACCCAGTTACCAAACCACGAGCTGAAAGAACTCTGGAATTGAGTCAAAAAGCTGGAAAGGAGAGACCTCTTTTCAGTTTGTCTCTTTTCGAAGTGAAGAACATCTTCGTAAGAAACAATCTCTCTCTTGTAGTTAGGTACGAACTCTTCTTCTACAGATCTCTTCCATCCGAGCCAAGAAGATAACGTGCTCCAGAAACTTCCACCACTGCTGCTGGTAGCAGTGGAAGTTGTGGCTGGAGGTGTGTCATCACATCCATCGGTAGAGGTTGGTGGAGGAGCCTGAGTAGTTGGTTGCGAGGGTGCTGTAGTAGTTGGTGGGACAGATCCACCCTTAGTAGGGGATGCACTACCACTCCCACCACCAACACTAACACTGCCACTACTAGAGAAGCCACTGAACAAGTTACCAAACCAAGAACTCAACAGACTCTGGAATTGAGTCAAGAAACTAGAAGAGAAAGACCTCTCGGTGATGTCACCGTCCACAAGATCTCTCTTGTCATCATAAGAGATTGCTTCAGCATAATAATCTCTCTTGATATTTGCGGCAACTTGTAAACCCTCGTTATGAAGAGGAACAGCAGCCGCACACACGTAGGCGACGAATAAAAGAACGACAAAAGCGACTGACTTCATTCTTAAACCTGAAAAGAATACCTACTTATTACAAACAAAAAAAGAAAGCACCATGGGAGGTATTACAGAATGATCTGGAGCATGGTTTCATTAAGTACCAATTTTTTTTGACTTCCAATTTATAGTGTTGCAACCTTACGAAAAGCCACTTCTCAATTAGGAATTTTTTGTGCATGAAAATGTGGAGTCTGATGCGGCTTCAGGGGATTAAGCGAAGGAGTAGCCGTTCGGTCGCAGTACGACAGTATGCATAGGACATTCTTTAGCTCTTGCTCACCAGGAGGCGAGGCATCACAGGAGCAGGGGGGATGTAATGACATGCGTGTGTGGGGAATTATAACCATACGTGTATAGTGTTAGCATAGGGTGTAGATTACGGATATCTCCAAAGAATGCTGCACAGCAGTCGTTTTTTTTCTCTTTCTCCTCCTTATATTGTCTTTTCAGTATTTTCTGCCTCCCCGAGTTTAAGATGGAGCCTTCACAAAGAAAGTGCATGGACAATAGACTCATGTAACTATACATTTATTATCACTACGGTCGTACATAAAGTGATTTAGCGCTTGGGGCACAATAGGAAAAAAATAAATCACCGCCTTCACATGAGGCCGCCAAACCTTATCTGAGGAGAAGTTTTCCTTAAAAGGATCTATGTCGTTTGAATTTTTGCAAGCCAAACCTTAAAACTAAACCTCAACTCAATACCCATTGCAATTGAATAAAGGATTTCTATAGATCCTACTAATAAACACCAACTAGCCATTTCTATTACTACCTGTAAGCCCCCAGCGCTATCATCGCGTAACAAATCAGTTTCGAAAGCGCCTCTGTCAAGCCCTTTAATACATCCTTAATTATTTTCACCGTACTACGCACTCTAATTATCCTTTCCTTACACCACCCCCCTCCCCATCTGTTCAAGGCACATTCTTTGTTCGATAATCATCGAAGTCATATGGGAGTGTCCCCGAAGTAGGTATATTTCCCATGTTTGAGCTCGCTATTTGATCGTTCTCCTTTTTTGATTTATTTGAAGGGTTTAGCTGGTCTCAAGAGGCGTCGTACCTGCTTGCTAAGATAATGTTTTATACTATTCTGGGGGGTTTTCTGGCTCATTTGCGTTTGTTTCCCTGGGATCCGTGGGCATTGGAAGTAGTTTGATGGCAGTTTTAAAATGTGCCACATGCAAACCGATTTTTATTTTTTATATCGTTTTTTTGCTGCCTCTTTAAAGCAATTTTTTCTTCGTAAATCTGCCTTGGGCGGAAGAAACGAGAGGTTCCGTTTTACCGTCAAACACCAACTACTAGAAGGTACGATAAATCACGTTGCTGACTCCCCGTTTTGTTTTACATTCCCTTACACCGAGTGTAGTTTCTTCTTTAAGAAGTGTTGCGTAGGAAATTCCCTTTGCTACGGGCTACCAACTGCAAACAGGCGGGGGATGTAGCTTCCAAACCATATGCATCGCCGTCCGCATGCTCTCGACCTCGTTCATGACTCTGTATTGTTTTGCACACCAAGAGATACATGTGATGGATCCGCTAGCAAACTCGACTCGAAGTATATAGCTTATAGTCTTGGAGATATTGCTCTCGGATAGTATAAAAGTTCTACCTATTATTATATATTCACTGCAGTTTTCGTTGTCGCAGTAAAAATTGGAGCTACGCACCACAGCCGTTTCACCTCTCATCTCGTGATGAATGACACGTGAGAAACAATATAGTTGGTTAATGTTTTCTCAATAGTCGCGAAATCACGTGACTGAAAATTTTTCTTAGACGTGGGGGAGTGTTAGTTATGGCTGCACTGAGGCTAATGAGGAGAGTTCGTGATATGAATAGAGACTCTTACTTAAGTTGTAGCAGTAACAGGTCCGATTTATCATCCCATCTTAATGATATCGGTTACTTTGAGAACACAACCTTTTGGCAAAAAATAAATAGCGTGGTGATGTCATTGGCTATACTTTTGTGAATCAGATATTTGTTCTGGCCAATTAACGAATGAAAAAAATAGAGCAAAAAAAAAAAAGTTAGCCCTGAGTGGTGTCAAGACAGAAGGTTGAAGAAATGAACCTTCAAGGGATGGAATAATGAAAGTGATGTATAATATATGTGTATAGAGCTAAACGACAACTTATACCTAGTATATATGAAAGCAAGGGACCCTTTCATGGTTGTGGTGTGCTATGCACTTAGTATGTGCGTAGACCGGAGCCCTTCTGCAGATTTAGATTGTCTACCGCGGCAAAATGAGTCAGTGCCTTTTTCGGCGGTTCTCATCAGAGATTGTGCTCGATGATTGAACACACAACTAGCAGAAATTTTCAATTTTAAATAGGGCCAACCCACAGTAATTTTCCTTCTTTTTTCCATTCCTCTTTTCTTACTCTTACCATTGCACTCTCTTTTCAATCAATCACCCTTCAGATGTTGAAATTTGTCCAATGTACCACGCAGGTGGTGAAAGCGAGAGCGGGAATGGCGCCCACTTGGTCGTCATTAACCTCCATGCGTTCGTCTGCATCGTTGACTCTTCGGACTCTTGCTACCAATGCTTACCCAGGAGCAGAAATACTCAAAGGAAAACAAGAACTTGTGGATGTCTCGAAGGTTCTTGTGATTGGGTCTGGTGGGTTGTCTATCGGCCAGGCTGGTGAGTTTGACTACTCTGGATCTCAAGCTATCAAGGCGCTCAAGGAAGCCAATAAACAGTCGATTCTCATCAACCCCAACATCGCTACAAACCAGACTTCACATGCATTGGCTGATGAGATTTACTACTTGCCTGTTACCGCTGAATATATTACCTACATCATCGAGAGAGAAAGGCCCGATGGGATCTTGTTGACTTTTGGCGGTCAGACTGGTCTCAATGTTGGTGTCAAGCTCGAAAAGATGGGTGTCTTTGAGAGATATGGTGTCAAGGTGTTGGGAACTCCAATTAAGACATTGGAAACGTCAGAGGATCGGGATTTGTTCGCCCAGGCTTTGAAGGAGATCAATATCCCAATTGCTGAATCAATCGCTGTGGAAACTGTCGACGATGCCTTGAAGGCTGCTGAGGAAGTTGGCTATCCAATAATTGTTAGATCTGCTTATTCACTTGGAGGTTTAGGATCTGGATTTGCTGCTAATGAGCAAGAGCTCAAGAACTTGGCCTCTCAATCGTTGTCATTAGCTCCCCAGATCTTGGTTGAAAAATCTTTGAAAGGTTGGAAAGAAGTTGAGTATGAAGTGGTGAGAGATAGGTTAGGAAACTGTATCACCGTTTGTAATATGGAAAACTTCGACCCATTGGGAATTCACACAGGTGACTCGATTGTTGTTGCCCCACTGCAAACTTTGAGTGACCAGGAGTACCACATGTTGAGATCTGCCGCCATCAAGATTATCAGACACTTAGGTGTTGTTGGTGAATGTAACGTTCAGTACTCTTTGCAACCAGATGGTTTAGACTATAGAGTCATTGAGGTGAATGCTAGATTATCACGGTCCTCCGCTTTAGCTTCAAAGGCAACTGGATACCCATTGGCTTACACTGCAGCTAAAATTGCCTTGGGTCACACATTACCAGAATTGCCCAACCCAGTCACCAAAACAACTTCTGCAAATTTCGAGCCATCATTGGACTACATTGTTACCAAGATCCCAAGATGGGATTTGGCAAAGTTCCAACACGTTAAGCGTGATATCGGCTCTGCCATGAAGTCTGTCGGTGAAGTTATGGCAATTGGTAGAAATTTTGAAGAATCGTTTCAAAAGGCCATTAGACAAGTTGATCCTAGCTACATCGGCTTCCAAGGTGACCATTTCGATGATTTAGATCACACTTTGGCTAACCCAACTGACCGTAGATGGTTGGCAGTTGGTCAGGCATTGTTACACGAAAACTACTCTGTTGAAAAGGTGCATGATTTGACAAAAATTGACAAGTGGTTTTTACACAAGTTGATGAACATTGTTAACATGTACAGAGAATTGGAGCAAACAGGAGATGGAGATTTGTCTAATATTTCCAGCGATTTGATGTCAAGGGCTAAGAAATTGGGATTCTCCGACAAACAAATTGCACTTTCTGTGTCCAAGAACAGCAACAAGAAAATTTCAGAACTTGAAGTTAGAGCACTTAGAAAGTCATTCGGTATCGTTCCATTTGTGAAGAAGATCGATACTTTGGCAGCTGAGTTTCCAGCAAACACCAATTATTTATATACTACTTACAACGCCACATCGTCGGATGTTGTTTTTGATGAACATGGAACCTTAGTATTAGGTTCTGGTGTCTACAGAATTGGGTCGTCTGTGGAATTCGACTGGTGTGCAGTTTCCACTGCTCGTGCCTTGAGAGAATCTGGCCGTAAAACAATTATGATCAACTACAACCCTGAGACTGTCTCGACAGATTTTGACGAAGTCGACAGATTGTACTTTGAAGAGCTTTCTTTAGAGAGAGTGTTGGATATTTATGAATTAGAAACCGCTCAGGGTGTTGTTGTGAGTGTTGGTGGACAGTTGCCTCAAAACATTGCCTTGCTCTTACAACAGGAAGGTTGTACTGTATTGGGAACTAATCCAGAGGATATAGACAAAGCCGAAGACAGACACAAGTTTTCTCAAATTTTAGACTCCATTGGAGTCGACCAACCACAATGGAAGGAGTTGACTTCGATCGAAGAAGCTGAAGTTTTTGCAAACGAAGTTGGATACCCGGTTCTTGTCCGTCCATCTTATGTATTGTCAGGTGCTGCTATGTCAGTTATTAACAACCAGTCTGAGTTAGAAGCAAAGTTGTCAAATGCATCCAAAGTCTCTCAAGATCACCCAGTTGTTATTTCTAAGTTTATTCAAGGTGCTCAAGAAATTGATATTGATGGTGTTGCTAACAAGGGTGAAGTATTAGTCCATGCTGTATCAGAGCATGTGGAAAATGCTGGTGTTCACTCCGGTGATGCGACACTAGTCTTGCCCCCTCAAAACTTATCGCCAGAGATTCTCGGTAGATTGAAAACTATTGCTGATAAGGTGGCATCTGCGTGGAACATCACTGGACCATTCAATATGCAAATTATCAAGGATGACCAAAATGGAACTTTGGATGATTCCAAATGCCACTTGAAAGTAATCGAGTGCAACATTCGTGCTTCGAGATCTTTCCCCTTTGTCTCTAAGGTTTTGGGAGTGAATTTCATTGATGTTGCAGCCAAGGCTCTCATCGGTGAGGGAGTGCCTGCTCCGGTTGATTTGATGCAAAAGTCGTACGATCGTGTTGCCACAAAGGTTCCTCAGTTTTCATTTACCAGATTGGCTGGTGCCGATCCATTCCTCGGAGTCGAAATGTCCTCCACTGGCGAAGTTGCATGTTTTGGAAGGGACTTGCTCGAAGCTTACTGGACCTCAATCCAATCCACTATGAATTTTGTTGTACCACAGCCAGGGTCTGGTTTATTGTTTGGCGGTGATATAACGAACGACAAGTTAGGTAAGGTTGCTGCCACCTTGTCTGGTTTGGGCTACAACTTCTACACTGCCTCCGACAAGCTTTCTCAGTACATATCTAAACATGTGAGCGAGCCAGTCGAAGTTATTGAGTTTCCTAAGACGGACAAAAGAGCATTGAGAGAAATTTTCCAGGACAAAAAAATTTCTGGAGTTTTCAATTTGGCTAAAGCAAGAGCGGAAGACTTATTGGATGAGGACTATGTCATGAGAAGAAATGCTATCGACTTTGGCATTGCACTTTTCAATGAACCTAACACCTCGCAGTTATTTGCAGAATGTTTAAAGGGAAAAATCGCGGATAAACCAACGTTCGATGTGGTACCTGCTGAAGTTATTGTACCAGAAGAAGTCAAGAGATGGAGTGAGTTCCTTGGCGGTAAACCAGTTTAAGTTTCTTTTCTGGTCCGAGCCACGCAACTAAAAGGCTGTACACATTGACACTAATGCCATAAACTCTACGGAACAACTCATGGTCATCGTCTCAAGCGCGGCTGCAAGTGCACCTGGAACGCAGAAAAAAATATCAAACGGTTATTTCTTAGGCAAAAAATAATTAACGGGGAAGTCAAACAAAAAAGTGACAGCATATAAATAAAGTGATAAAAAATAGAGATATTGCGATCTAAGAAACTTCATGATCAGTATAATGTAGCTAGGTGTAATATAACAGAGAATAACAAGAAAGTGTATTTATTTCTAACGCCTGGTGGCTGCAATCACGCAAATACCGACCGGAGATGAAATAAATTTCCTGCAAAAAACTTGGCGAAGACTTAAGCTCACAAGATCACAACTGAGTTTCTACAAGGAAAGCCAGGAAGTGCCTGTGAGCACTTTTTTTCGTTATTCTAGTACACACCTGTCACCACGGATTTCTTGGTGCCAAGAGCGATGCAAGGTTAGCGGAAAATAGCGGCGCAAGCCAAGCGAGCGGCAGAACAAATAATTAAATATGCGCCAAAAAAAAAAAGAAGAATTCAAGGTTTGCTGTGGCAGAGAGAATGGAAATCTCTTGCTTGTGAATGTTTAATATGAGGATATTCGCATCGTTCGCACTGCAGATACGGAAAAATATTCAACCAAACGACCTTTGCCGACTTCGGACTAGAGGTGCAGCTCTTTGTTCCTCTTCTATTATGCTCTGGTATATTGTTTCCACTTTCACATCAAAAGGAGCTTTAGGAAACTCATTCTGATTACTAGTTCACTAACGATGGAAGTGGTTAACTTTCTTGCTAACTATCTCGTATGGGTTGTAGTTGTGAGAGATCAGCGCAACACAAAAAACCTCCAATATGGATATGCCGCAATCCAAGATCTTGCTGCGAGAACTTGCTCCTCTCTCCCACCATTATTCATGCAGCCAGGCCAACTACACCTTGGCTCGCCCAGTACTTATCATCGGCATTTGAGCTCATCAGGTCTTTTCTTTTTCCACATATTTTTTTGCTTTTGAGCAAGTTTGAACCTTAAAACTTTGCATAAGTACTGAGAATAATCTTTATTATCTGAAAAATCTTATCTTTTCCATCATACAGTCAGACCATGAGTGACACTGAGAGTTCGAGCAGAAACAAATTTACGGTCAATGATCCTGAGACTGTCGTGAGCAGCAATGCTGTTAACTTCGAAAGTGATCCTATCAACATCAAATCCACCTCCAAATCCATTGGTGTTAGAAAGGCGGAAATTTTGAACCAGGTGTACCAAAAACCAGCATTGAGAGTTACATTATTTGTAACAATTTTTATTGTTGCGTATACTTATGGTCTTGATGGTACCATCAGATATACTTTCCAGGCATATGCCACCAATTCTTATGCTCAGCACTCCCTTTTATCTACTGTTAACGTAATTAGATCTGTGGTTGCTGCCGCCGCCCAGCCAGTTTACGCAAGATTGTCTGATAGATTTGGAAGATTGGAGTTGTTTGTTGTTTCCATCATTTTCTATTCGGTAGGTACCGTGATAGAATCACAGGCCTTTGATGTCCAAAGATTTGCCGGTGGTGCTGTTTTGTACCAAATTGGATACTCTGGTGTGATGTTACTTATACAAGTAATCTTAGCAGATTTTTCAAATTTGAACTGGAGATTGGCATGTTCCTTTGTACCTGCTTTGCCCTTTATCATCAACACATGGGTATCAGGTAACGTTTCCTCAGGTTTATACCCTAAACACTCTTGGTCTTACTGTATTGGTATCTGGGCTTTCATTTTTCCGTTGACATGTATCCCATTCTTGTGCTGTCTCATTCACATGGTGATTTTGGCAAGACGAACGGATGAATGGAAGCAGCTTCAATTGGAGGAGAGGAAGAGAAGATGGACCTCAATAAAAGACAATATATTGGTTGACTTATTCTTTGAGTTAGACATTATTGGCATTCTCTTCATCGTTTGCATCTTTGGTTTTATCTTAGTTCCGTTTACTTTGGCTGGTGGTGTCTCTTCGACTTGGAAAAAGGCGAGCACTATCGCTCCTCTCGTGATTGGTTTTGTTCTCATCCCTTTTTTCGTTGTCTGGGAGCTGAAGTACTCTAAATTCCCCATTGTTCCATTCAAGTTGTTGAAGGATAGAGGCGTATGGTCAGCACTTATTGTCGGTATTTCAATCAATTTTGTTTGGTACATGCCTAACGATTATCTTTATACAGTTTTAGTTGTTGGTATGAATCAATCCATTAAGGCTGCAACTCGTATCACACAACTTTACTCTTTCGTCTCCGTCATTACTGGTCCAATTTTGGGATTGCTTCTCGTCTACGTGAGAAGAACTAAAATTTTTATTATCTTCGGTGTATGCTGTTGGTTCGTTTCCATGGGATTGTTTGTTGAATTCAGAGGTGGAACTCAAGGTATAGAGTACAAGAGATTTGTTGACGGTATCATTGGTTCGCTCTGTTTATTAGGTTTCGGTGCTGGGTTCTTCACCTACACCACCCAAGTCTCAATCTCAACCTGCACTAACCACGAGTACATGGCTGTTATCTTATCTTTATACTTATCGTCCTACAGTATTGGTTCTGCTCTCGGATCATCAGTTTCGGGTGCTGTTTGGACCAATATTCTCCCAGACACCATAAGAGACAATTTTGCAAGGAACAACTTGAACCTTACAGCAGCTACGGAAGCCTACCTGCAACCTTTGACATTCATCACTACTGCTCCTTGGGCTTCCCCAGAAAGAATCCAAGTGGTCATTTCTTACGCTCACGTGCAAAAGATCTTGTGTATCATTGGCTTGTGCTTGTGCTTGCCACTTCTCTTGGCAACTCTCTTCTTGAGGGACCACAAACTTGATTCTGTCCAGTCCTTAGAGTTAGATCACGACCACAACCAAGGTGTGAAGGATGTGGATGACATCATTGTTGTAAATGATTACGATGATGACCTCATTTTCAAGAAGGTGAAGGGTCTCTTTAGCCGGTCAAAGAAATAAAGAAGAAGGCCAGTTATCAGCACTCTTGATCTTTTCTCACGAACAATCTTTATATTATTTTCGAAAATATATATGTAACGATCTATTCACAATAACGATGTAAATCGATGGAACCACGCTCCAGAATAAAGGCGGCCATGGCAACCATTCCACCTCAAAAAAACCAAAAGTTTGCTTGCTGCACGAACTGCAAACTATCAGTTTTAGCAGTAGTTTCGCTTCGAAATGAAATTTGACGAACCTAAAATGCGTAGAAGTTGCAAAAAAATTCTGGATTCACTACGACTTTCAAATGAAATTAGAATAAGGTTGGTGTATATTTTATGTCTTAAGTGCGCCCTATATTTACCACCTTGTAGGTTAGAGCTCCAGCGAATCACCAAGATATTCGAAGTCCCAAGTGTCCGACTTCGCATAATCAGATTAGATCTCTTCCTCTTGTATATATATTCCCACGAAATGACAAAAGTTGATATTTCTGCGTGCCAGTGACTAAGAAACAATCTAGTTATGACACGCAGCAAGAGCGAGTCAGTGTCATCCAGTGATCATGAAATCAATA
This sequence comes from Dujonia schatavii, assembly GCA_003707405.2. Lineage (NCBI taxonomy): Eukaryota > Fungi > Ascomycota > Pichiomycetes > Serinales > Debaryomycetaceae > Dujonia > Dujonia schatavii. Next base: position 55,918 of record PPIY02000036.1, on the reverse strand, counting down.
CTGAAAAGCTTCTTTCAAAGTCAGTTTCTAAGTCCATTGGGGTTAGAAAAGCTGAACTTTTAACCAAGCAGTATAGTCCTTTGAAACTACGCCTTATACTTTTCACTTGTATATTCCTTTGTTCTTACACATTTGGCCTCGATTACACTATTCGAAATACATTCCAGGCTTATGCAACTAATTCATATAAGCAGCACTCGCTACTAGCGACTGTTAACGTACTCAAAGCTGTCGTTGCTACTGCCTCACAACCAGCATATGCTAGACTTTCAGACAGATTTGGCCGATCAGAAATATTTCTCGTGGCTGTAGTATTTTATGCTATTGGAACAATCATCCAGTCTCAGGCATATGATGTGAATAGGTTTGCAGGTGGAGCTGTATTATTTCAACTTGGATACTCGGGATGTGTTTTAACGTTGCAGATTGTGGTAGCAGACGCATCCAATTTGAACTGGAGGGTAATCGCCATGTTTGTCCCCGTATGGTCGAATATCATCAATACTTGGGTTTCTGGTAACGTTTCTTCAAGTTTGCTTGCTAACCACTCATGGAACTACTGTATAGGGATCTGGGCATTTATCTTCCCCTTATCATGTATCCCACTTTTGGCATGCTTCATCCATATGCATTATCTTGTTAGAAAAAACGATAACGCAGCCTGGAGGGCAATCATTGAAGATGATCGCAAGCACTATAGGTGGATCTCGTGGAAACGAAACATTATTATGGACACATTTTGGGAAGTAGACGCAATTGGTGTATTGTTTATTGTGTGTATATTTGGGTTCATCTTGGTTCCCTTAACTATCGCCGGAGGCATTCAAGCAAAATGGCAAAGGGCCTCAACAATTGCTCCTTTGGTTATTGGCTTTGTACTTGTTCCGTTCTGGATCATCTGGGAGATGAAATTTTCAAAATTTCCCATTACTCCGTTCCCGTTGTTGAAAGACAGAGGGGTGTGGGCTGCTATTGGCGTCGGAAGTATGCTATACTTCATTTGGGAGATGCCCATGGACTACATGTATACCGTTTTGGTTGTTGGGATGAATCAAACGATCAAATCGGCAACTAGAATCACTTCCTTGTATAGCTTTGTTCTCACAATCACAGGTTCGCTTTTTGGTTTAGTTGTCGTCAAGCTCCAGAAAATTAAGGCGTTCGTCATTTTTGGAGTATCTTGCTGGATGGTGGGTATGGGATTACTCGTTCATTTCCGTGGTGGTCACAACAACGGCACTGAGTACCAATACTACGTCAACGGCATCATTGGTTCCGTTTGTTTTCTTGGATTCGGAGCAGGGTTTTTCAGTTATGCTGTTCAGGTGTCTATTGCAGCATGTACTAGTCACGAGTACATGGCGGTAGTCATTTCAATATTTTCAGCATCCTACCATTTGGGTTCTGCATTGGGCGCTTGCGTTTCTGGTGCGGTTTGGACCAACGTATTATACAAAGAATTGGTTAAACGGTTTGATGCGAACGGGTTAAGTACACGGGCGGCGGAAGAAGCCTATCGGTCGCCATTTACTTTCATAAAGAAATACCCGTGGGGATCTCCTGAGAGAATTGAAGTCGTGAAAAGTTACGCCACCGTACAGCGAACACTCTGCATAATTGGTTTGGTCTTGGTGGTAGTTATGTTCATTGATGTGTTTTTCTTGCGAGACCACAAGCTTGTTGAAGCACAGTCATTGGAATTCAAGAGTGACAGCGAAAGCTCAACTGGGATCAGTAGTGTAAATGAGGTAATTGTGCACAAGCATGATAAGGATGCCGTGGTTGACTTCATTCGCAGAATATTCAACAGAGGTAGAGGAAACACGGCAACGAACACGACAGCTGATGCGGTTGCAGAAAACAAAGCGGTATAGATTAATGTATATGCAGCAGTCACATTGTAGAGTTATCGAGGTGTTGATTCCATTTGGGATACCTGGAGATATGGATATCCCAAACATTTTCTGTCTTGTGCTTATATTACGTATGGACCTAAATGGATTGCATCACAATAAATCATCTTCATCCTTCTCAACCACCGAGTTTTTCACCTTCAACAACAATTGTGTCTTTAACTTGTCCAATTTGCTGAACTGGTCATATTCAAAAACCTTATCAGAGAAACCCTGTACATCTCCAGATTCGATACACTCCAAGATGTCCTGGATCAACTTGAACTCACGTGTGGACTCCCATGATGGTTCATCGTTCACATACGTGCTTGATCGCTTGCTTGCTTCCACTGCATCGCCTTCACACAATATACATAAGAGTGACTTGAAGAAATAGTCCTTGAGGTTCCATTTAGTCAAGTTGTTTCCTAACAGATTCTTTATAATTTGGTCGTATAGTTCAACAGCCTTGGTGTAGTGACCCAGTGATGCGTTCAAATCTGCACACTTCAAAAACGCCTTGTTCGAAAGTGCCTCAGCGTGATCAGTAACGAAATAGTCACCAGCCTCCTCGTAGCTCTTGGTGGCGTTGTCGATATCACCAACCAGCTCGTATAACTCACCTAAGTCCATGGTAAAGTTTGCAGCTCTTCTGAATTGTCCGTTCTGTGTGAGGAAGATTCGGATGGCCTTGTTCAAGGCTTCAATTGCATCCTGTGGCGATACGCCCTTAAAGCATTTGTATGCCTCAATAAAGTGATTGGCCACATCGTTGTGGTTACCAAGCTGCTTCTGTAAATCGGCAGCCTTCACGAATTGCTGGCCAGCCTTGTTGAATTCCTTACTGAGACGATACTGGTTGGCGGCCTGGATGTAAAGATCAGTGGCTTCCTCAAGACGGTACGATGACGACGAGCCAGAAATGAACGAAAAGAAGCCCAGCTGTGGCTTGGTGAGCTTTTCGGCCTCAGAAATGAGTGAGCGAGGGTCCATGCTTATAGAGAGACAGGTTTACGAAGGGGAGCGTAGTTTCAATTGCTTCGCCTGATGTATTCAACGGGGCGAAATATTCTGGAGCTTGTTGCGGGGCAGTGTATGTCAACGTACTCACTTTAAATGGGAATGAACAGGTATATGTCACTACGGTAGTGGTGAGTTGAATATATAGCCTGGAATATTATGGTAAGCGATAATGATTGGGGTGAGAGCAGGTGGACTTGATTTCACATGGAGAAAGGGAGACCGCCAGCGGGTCGCACAGAGTTAGAGACCTTTTGTGCAGGAGCATACAACTGATTAAAACATCCACACACCCTTGAACGCGACACAAAATACACAATACACATACACATCAAAACAAACCCCACACCAGGTTCCAACCTCTGGGAATAGCAAACCTTCGGGACGCTCATCAACACGCTCTCTACCCCCCTTACTGGATGCTGCGGAATGACAAGATTAGATTTGAGCGGCTTCAGCTCGTCTGCAGGAAGGCACTTGAGCAATCTATAAAAAAATCACTCTCTCTAGATGATATAGTGTCATGTTACCCTACAATAGCACTGACGAAGGAGGGGCTCAAGTCGTTGGAAATTGCTCGGCTCCGTATAGTAGAGTTCTGGTTCGATAATTCGCTAAGAGAATTCCGATTGATATTCGAAGAACGAAAAATGGAGGAGAAATTGAATGAGCTCGATGAGTTGATTCAAAAAGGCTATAAGAGATTGCAGCAGTATCAAGATGCCGAGCTTGCAGGTACAGATTTGTACGACAACATTGGCAATGAGGGTCCGCTATTCCTAGATCAGCTAACCCCGGAAAAGATCATGGAAGCCAACCTCAACCACACAAAACAAAACACTATAAACAAATTGAGCATGATACTAGACCAATTGCGGCTTGACAACGAAGACTTACATGGTCAGTTGGAACAACTAGCAGAAGAAAGTGAAGTAACAACAAGAGGCATACTCTCGGAAGTGAATTTCTTCACAGACGGAAATGCAAACTCTAGCGAAGAGAAAGACGTTTTGAAGAATTTGGATAATCTCATCGACTCATTAGAGTAAAAAGGGTGATTCCTTCCTCATGGGACAAGCGGTTAGCGGTAACAATAAAGCACACGCGGTGGACAACCAGGGAAAACAATACCATTTCGTATGAAAATACGCTGTACTATACTGTAAAATAATAAATGCAAAGTAGCTTTAAATAATGTGTGTAGAATATATTGGTTATGTACATGAGTCTATTAGAAGAGCACTTTTACTGCTTGGTCCTTTCTGCTTTCCTCTCCGCTCTAATCTTTGCCTTTTGCTCTTCGAATTTGGTAAGCTCCTCTGCCCGAACCGTGGCCAAAGCCCGATACAGAGCCACCTTCTTCTTCAAGTCATCTATCCTCTTCAATTTTGCCTTTTCTTTGTCCGATAACTTGACCAATTTCTTGTCCTCCCAGAGATTGTAGTCTTGCATATACTGTTTGCTCATGTTGAACTCACGCACGATAACATCGTCTGTAAGTCCTAATTTCTTAATTGTGTAAAAGTAGTTCTCTGGGTCATCTCTCTTCAAATACTTCAACAAACTCTGCCTTTTTTGCACCATTTGACGGACCCTTTGAATATTAAATTTGTCTTTGAAGTTTTGCTTGATGTGATCCACTAAGAAATGGATTTTCACGGTGAGAATAGCTGACTGAACTTCTGGTGAGCCCGTGTCACCCTCAAACCGCTGAAACTCCTTCCGTGCAAACTCTACGGCAACCTTCTTCTTGTCTTGCTCGTTAGAGTTCTTCATGTTGAGAATAGTTAAAACCGCTTCTCTCTTTTTGCGCTCAATCTCGGTAATACTTTGGAAAAGTATGGAATTGTTCTGCGAGATGCTGTTTTTGGTGATGGCTGCCTTTTCAGCTCCGTAAATCAACTTCTCCAACTCTTCTTGTTGGTATCCGTTGGCCAAGTTGGTGGACTCGTTCAATTCGGCACGGACGCGGTGCATGAATTTGTTTTCAGGATCTCCAAGGACTGGATCAACCGCAAACTTGACGTTACGGAGCGCCAACTTCTTTGCGTTATTAACATCACGAATGATTTGTCTCTTCATTCTCTGTTCTTTCTTGATGATATTTCTTCTCTTTGTTCTAGACATTCCGAGGGGACGTGGGAGTTTCGCAGCTGTGGTGATTGGGATTCTACCCGATTCCGAGGCAGCCGCTGATGTAGCAGCGGCTGCAGCCTCAGAGACACTCCGGCTAGCTGAGAAGAATCTAACCGCCGATCTAAACATAGTATGAGTTGTGGTGGCTGTAAGATTTGGCGTTAGTCGCTTGAGCTCAGGCTCACGGTTTTTTTTCAACCTCCAAAATTGAAAATTTCTGGTTCGTTTTGATCACATCGCACGACTTTATCTAACTGGTGTGAAGTCGTACTATCAAGGGATATCTAAGTATCTAAGACTATAGGGGCACAGGAAACCAAAAAAGGTATTCAAACGAGTGATATATGCCTTAAGCTTCTGACTTCTTGACTCGTTGAAATTTTTCACCATAGTCTGATCTACCCAACGCAGTTCCACTGGTGGCTGCAACATCCTGTACACAGTTTCATATATTCTCTAGAAGTAACTTCCCTAACAAGGCTGATAGCTACTTCAAATTACGACTTCCAGTATTAATTACCATGGCTGAGTTGAGATCCCTAGCAAAAAAGTGGAGAAAGGGAATTCCAAAATTCAACGATAAGCTTGTCAACGATGTTTACCAGTTATTACATGAGGATAACGGCGCGAGCATCAGGAACAGTCTTGAAATTTTGGTGGAATCAGAGTACTTTGAGAACCTCCTATGGAACTACTTCGACCCACAAAACCTGACTGAAGTACATATTTCGCTCATTGCTGAATTACTAGTTTATGATCTGACGACATCGGCACCCGCTGCCTCAAGAAACCTCATAGATAAATTGGGCGTGGTCCCCTTCGAAGAGTACATTCGCAGAGCTTTGGCCATCTCCTCTAGTGAAAATTCTGGGGAGAATAGCGCCAGGTGTAAGAATGAAATATTTAGACTCTTCGAAGTGCTCATATCATCATACCTGTCCTCATCTAGTGTGAAAAAATTAATTAATACCCTATTCAACTCACACATATGGAACAACTTCAGAGATTCGGAGCTGTTATTGACAAAGTTGCCCACGACAGTGCGACAAATGGTTAAAAACAACGAGGAACACACACATTTCAAAGAACATAGGGACTGGCTTTACAAGGTGGTATTACAGCAACAGAGGCAAGCTAGTCACAAAAATTATAATGCCTTCGAAAATCTTTTAGTCACTTGCCTCAGGAATCCATCAATCAGCATCTTGTTAGCGACATTCTTACAAGAAGTTGACTTTGAGACAGACTGTCAAATTCTTCGTTATTGCATATCGTATCCTACTGGTGCCACAGATAAGCTTTTAGAATTCATTAGCGCAGAGAGGTTTTTCAAACTTCAAGAGGCAGTGAGTTTGGAATCGGAGACAGCTAATGAGACAACCAAATGGTTCATTTCCCTTCCGTCGCTTCGCTCTATAGTGCCAGGGGAACAAAAACCTACCTCCAATTCTATTAAGGAGTCACTCGTGAAGTTCCTCGGGAACTTCTCCACTGATGTGCTATCGCGATTAGTGAGGTCTGTTGGCGCCGGCCAGCATCTTCCTGAACAACTACAAAGTGATCATAGGTTGATAATCTCAGTCTTGAACCGATTATTTTTCCCCACATATGATACAACTAAAGCTTTGGAGGAAGACTTGAAGCAATTGGACTCCGTTGAGAGCCTTTCTGATCCTCCAACCTACGACCAACTTGTTACCCCTCATTTTCTTTCACTTGACGATTTTGTGTATTCTTCCTCACTTCATATTAGTGAATCATATCGGAGAGAGGTGTCTATCCATGTGGAACTGGTATTACGCAGATTATCAATTGGAAATGATGGACTGGTTCACGGGAAAAGTAAATACTTCTCAAACTTGGGGACTACAAATGGCGATATAGCACTTTTGTCCGAAATGAATCTCGAAGTGGATGATATGGTATTGTTACTTTCAATATCGAGTCCCTCTTCTGAGAGCGAAATAAAGTTGGAGAAGAAGTACGGAGTTACAGAAGTGGCAGCTACGCAAGTCACGCACGTCAACGGTAAGATGATCAGGGTCAAAAACAAATTTGAAGAACTTCAAAAGTTCAACTGCCTTATCAAGATTTACAAACTTCCTGATACTTTGCAAGTTGTGAAAGTAAGTGCCGTTTCTGGTATTAGCTTTCCGAAATTTATTCAACCACTTTTTGTTGACATGAAGCTCGACAATAATTCTGACTCTATACGTGAGTGTAACAGCAAGAATGAAGAAGATCTACATTCTGAGCAACCAAGAAAGAAGACCAAAATTGACCCTGATAACATAAAAGCATTCCCCCGTTTGTCTGCGACACAAGTTGATGCACTCCAAAACGTATCACCTGGAATTTCGATAATAGAAACACTCCCATTCTCTGATAACAAATTCTTGCATTTCTACATCAAATGTGTCCAAGAAAAGATACCTGGAAGGATCCTAGTTGTTCATAGAGATTTCGAGAATAAGGATGTGAATATGGATGAAGATGACTGCCTGATTTCACTTTGCGGGAATCAAGTATTAGATGAAGGAACTTTACAAAAGAAAATTAACCACCTATCTGATCGTGCAAAGACACTATTCAGGAAGGTTGATGACATCTCGTCAATGCTAGGCTTGGATGATTTTGAGTTCAGTCAATTATACGAGGACTCATGCTTATTATTTGAGCAATTCATCAAGCCTCGTTGGGAAGAATACCTACAGAAATTGAAATCGAATCCGGAAGTAATCATAGATGAATATCCTTTCCATCCAAAGCCCACAAATAGTACTTCCCCAGAACATGTTGCTCGTTTATATTCGGATATCTCCTCCGTGTTTGCAGAATTGAAGCTCTTGAATCCATTTTTAAAATTGACAAGCTTGGATGCAAAATCGAGATACTTGATTAACACCTTCTGCTCGGTTGTGCATATCTCCAAAAAGTTTGCAATGGATCAACTCAGAGTTCCAATATCAAAAAGGTTACTAACAACTGGCAACCCGTCGATTAAAAGCATCATTTTGACTGATCTGCATGATTTCAGTTCACTTGAGAGTGTTTTCCTTTTTCACTTCACTAGCCCCGACCGTCTCCAACATGTGCTGATTATGGGTAATACGGCCTCAGCCCGCGACTCACTCATATACAGAGGTACGCAAGCTCCAGGTATAGCAAAAGGTATCCAGCCAGGAGGTGCCAGGAAGGAAATCAGAGATATCTACTCAAATGAAAAATTTCCAGACTCTGCTGTCCAGACTTTTAATCCAGGCTTTGATAAAGTAATGCAGTTCATCGAGTCTAAGCCTCAAGAGGGACAAAAAGTCAAGTTGGAAGAAGCTGAGTATATGGTTGCAGTATTCCAGTACATGCAGCTTTTGAATTACGAAGCATCGTCTATTGGTATTGTATGCTGTTCTCCCTTTGAAAAGCATCTTGTTGAGGAGGTGTTGGCTGCAAAATGTGCCAGGAATTCAAACTTTGGAGCGCCCAAGTTCGTGAGAGATACTACAAACTCTCTCAGTGGTTGCGATTACATCTTATTGTCCATGTTTGGAAGTAGAGAATCCAAAAGCGATTTTGTGAGAGCAGCTGCCGCTACAAGACTTGGACTCTATGTTTGGACAGATAACGTTACGGTTTTCAAGGGTTACAGGAAAGCTGAGAAACTCAAAATTAGAGTGGGAGAGCATTATGGGTCGACAAAAAGAAGCAAACAAGCATACACTATAGAAGGCTACGAACATATGCAAGATCATGTTCAACAATTGGCCAAAAGAAAAAGATGAATACATATTGAAGGAGCGGTCATACGATGCTGCACCTCTTTATTTTGACGAATTTCAGATCGAGTTTCTATTTTTTTTATTTTTTTATTTTTTTATTTTTGTCTTTTTTCTTCCATACAGGATCATAGAATGCCTTAATGGTGTAGAGGTGTTTGATGAGAAAATTTTTCATCTAGGTGAATATGCCGATTGCAAGGTTCCGTGCCTAGAATAGAAGCAAATTCCATCTATATCCACGATTGAAAAACGACCATACGCAATTGGATTCTTTAGATTAGGGTGGATGTAATTGAGCCCATCGATCCGCTTGGTTTGTTTTACTTTTGCTGGCAAATGTGTCACGCTTCCCCACGTTCCACAGTTTGCAAGGCTAAAAAATAAAAAAAAAAAAACGATCTTATCGCTGAGAAGGGTATAATGTGGTATAATGTGCTCGAAACAATTGTAAGGAGTGATGTGTCAGCGTTGCATCCACTCGACCCAAGTGAAATTGACACTACTTAAAGGATGAGTAGACGCAATTATCATGGGAGAGTCGCATATGAAGAGGGATATATATATATATATAATGGGGCCAACGAGAAGCGTGCATAGTGCAGTGGTTCTCAGTCTCCTTATCTTATCACATAGAAATACAAGCCACACATAGGAATGGGGTGCAACATAAAAAGCATACTAATCTTCGGGATGAAAGTAAGGCAAAAATAAAACAACAAACGCAGTACCACATGCGGGATTGAATGGTGATAACGAGGAAACTCCAGAAATGGAAAACAGTGGTCAATGCTGCCATTTCATGGGTATGTATGTTTCCCCCCCGCAAAAAAAAAAAGCACGTGTAGAACCAGTGTTTCAGCATCCACCTCTTTTGTCACTAGGCACGCAGGTGTCTAAAAAGAGCATTTGCCGATCTACGAGCTATTTGGTGAGCCAATAATCACCCCCGCTAAAGTCTAAAGTGTCTTCAATTCTCGGGAAGGTCACCGATGAACGCGGTAGTCTACGGCACCACTTGATTCTAACACACTTTTCTAGGAAAATGAATTTGTGGTACTGGTGGTCACTATTTTACTTGACAAAAAGAGAATTATAATCTGGATCCCGCTGAGCGCTGTTCAGCCCACAGATTGACACCAGGGTCAATATCCAGTATCAATGTACGTAGCTTCCTCTCCACACACTCTCTCCGCCGCCAACACCTGTGTACACTCTATCAAATCGCCTTATGAACCTATATGCAAACCAGCTAATCAGAGGTTTCATCTTCATGGAGCCTCTTTGCTTGAAAAAAAATTTTACACATCGTCACCAAAAAAAAAAAAAAAAAAAAAAAGAAAACCAATCGCATGGAAACCTTCAGAAGATTGCAGCCTAGATGACGAAAAAGAAGCCAGGTCAATTACATTCATACAGCTCTCGAGCATAGACGTTATCGCACTTGTCACGAACAAGAGTCTTTGCCGCCATCACAAATAAGTAATCAACTGTCTTCTGTGCTATAAGAAAAGAAGCTTTTTGTTTTTCTGGTGACACTATCTATAAAAGATAAGAGTGAATCAGCACTAAATACAAACATAAATCCATTCCCGTCAATTCAGAACAGGTTTGAGTGACGTTGAAGAACAGCATCGTATCGGCAAACACCCAGCACGTACAGATCGATCGCTAACTACTTATTTCTTTGCTGCTCATTTCGGTTAATAAATATTTATTTACTATAATTTTTTTTTTCTGCTTTTTCTTTTGACAACAAACTTAAGCCCTTTAATCTGATCTACTGAGAGAAACTAACCCCCCTTTCTTATCAAAAGTTTGGAAAAAAAATTTTTTTTTTTAGAAGTTGAAATTTTTTTCTTTTAACCAAGCTACCCGAATCACTCGATTAACCCCACCAGTACCAACCGTCGTTCATTTGTGTTAATAGACTTACTACATTCCCTTTCGCTCACCATTCTTGCTTTATGTCGGAAATCACGCAAAGACTTCCTGCTGCTGTGGTTGCAACGAACCCAGTGCATCCTAATGCGAAAACCACCACACATATAACCAATGGCACAACCACAACAAAGGCCAACATAACCAGTCCTGTTTGTCGTAACTGTAAGACGCAAACGACGCCATTGTGGAGAAGAGACGAAACTGGCCAGGTGTTGTGTAATGCGTGTGGGTTGTTTTTGAAGCTTCATGGCCGCTCTAGACCAATCAGTTTGAAGACTGACACAATTAAGCTGAGAAATAGAATCAAGCAGCCAAACTCAGCCAAGTCTTCGGGCCCAAATACACCTGAGTTAAAATCAAAGGACTGCACAACCACAACTATCGCCCCTTCAGTCGCTGCAAAAGGGGTGAATCCTACTCCATCATCTGGTAAGAAATCTCCCAAGACTCAAAAGACAAAGAGTAAGAGCGAGCTGCTCACCCCTTTGCTACCGGCAACAGGTCCCAATTCTGGAGTGGCTACTCCTGCTGCGGCACCACCAAATGCCAACAACGTGAAGGAGAGCACATTGACCACTCCTCAGTTCACCGCACTTCCTCATTTGCTGCACATTCACCACACTCCACACATAGGCAGTGGGCTTGGTGGCCCCTTCCTGGGACACCACCACAGTGGCCTCCCACATCACATGTCGCATCAGGTGCAACCGTTACACTATCCATCATCGACTCCAACGCAGTTCGCTCCTGGATTACAGAGGATAACGTCTCCACTCTTACTATCGAACACGTCGTCTATATCGCACGCCAGAGGTGGATCGAAACCCTCAACAGGTCAGTTGAGTGCAGCTGCGCAGGCAGCTGGTGCACTCGAAACGATGTCTAACGAACTTGGCCCAAGTGCCTCCTTCAAGGCTTCCAACGGCAGCCTAGGCATTGGCCACAAGGATGTGTCATTGATGAAGAGTACCCCACACGGAGCAGGAGGAGCAATCGAGCCAGCAGCAAAGGTGAAGATGGAATTTTCGACTCCTTCGTCTGCATTAAATGCAGCACACCCTAAACTTCCTTCTTTGGGAAGCAGTGCCAGCAGTACTGGGAGTACGCCATTGGTGTCTTCGACGGCACCAAATGGAACGCCTGCACACACTAGCACCGGCATTTCCTCGCCATCGTTTGGTCCCCAATTCTCTTTGCTGCACCAATCAGATGCCCTGTATCAACTGAACCAGGGCACACCAGAAATAAGGCCCACATCTTTACCACCAATTGTGGGGCATAGCCCCAACAATGGAAGCACCAGCCACTTGCCTCACATACAGAGTAATTTTGGCAAAGAGAGTGAGAAGCAGGCAGGCAGTGCAAATGCAGGCAACAACAATAACAATAACAACAACACAAACAACGCCCACAATAGCAGTAATAGCCAAAATAACAACAATCCCCGTAACAACAGTACTGGGTCAGGATCCAACGCGGACTTTAGCAGTTCAGGAGGATCAGGTTCTGGAGCTGGTGGTGATCGCTCAGGCGACAACGTAAACTTACTGCACGAGAATACTGTTTTGAAGACAAGAATTACGGAGTTGGAGCTCGTGAACGACTTGTACAGAACAAGAATCATGGAGTTAGAGGCCATGGAGCAGGCATCGAGATTAAGGGAGATTTCTATGAGAAAGAAATTGGATGAGGTCCTTAGCCTGCAAGATGGCCACCTGGGCTCTCTGAACAGCAAACTGCAGGAGACGAACCAACGGCCTGCCGACCCATTCAGACACTCTGTTCATCATGCTCCATCTCCAGCTAGCTCTCAACCCTCGTTCGGCAGATACTCATTGCCCCCAATTCACCAAGCAGTCGACTCTGTGAAGAGAGAGCACGAGGGACCAACTGGATCCGAAAGCTCAACCAAGAAACACAGATCCGATAACTAAACTAACGAATCACAATGTGTGAAGAAGAAAACTGAAAAAAAAAACAAAGAGAGAAGAGAAACAAAACTAAGGAACAATTCAATGCCTGTTTTTACTATATGCGTAATTATGTTATGATTTAATGAGGAGAGATGATCTGGGTAGTGATCTATTAGTATATTTATTAAAAACATTAAAGTACAATAATCTTTTTTGTAGTCATAACTTCTCTGCTTACTAGTTTATTTTTCTGATGATACATATTTTCCATAACTAAGGTAGACTAATGGTTGTGGTTGGGAAAGCTACTTATGTCCTGAACTTCCTCACTCACACGGTCGTTTCCGCTGACGTCTTCATCTTTCTGATACAGTTCCTTGTTCCAAGACAACAAGTTGACGTCTCCTGTCTTTCTTGGCCTGATCATATTGATGGTTAATAAGACTAATGCTACAAGGAGACACACTCCACCTCCAACCATCCAACTTATTCCCAAAAAGTTGTTTTTCCCTCCAATCACAGATCTCTGTGAGAGGTATATGTACTTCTTGCCACGGTAGGGAAGAACAGGGAAATGTAATCCAATAGAAACCTGGTACGTTCCTGCGTGCAACTCGTCGTCATTGTTGCGTAGTACTAGCTTGTTAAACGTAGGCAATGCAGAAGTACGCATCCAGTTTTGAAATTCGTACCAGGTCAGGATATCAGGTACATTGGTCTCATTGTAGCCGTTAGGGAAACGCTTGTACCAATATGGAGGTGGTACGATATCAGAATAGTGGTAAGTTGTCTTCTTGAACCTTTGCTTGTCTGACTTCCACGCGGTGTCATTTCTGGTCAATTGGTACGAATTAGCCGTGTTGTTGACAGCCGTCAATGTAGAAGAATACGTGTCGTTGAAAAGACTGTTTGCAATTAATCCACAAGGGTAATACGCCTTACCAGTTGCTGGGTCAGTCAGCAATGGCTGGCAATTCTGTCCGATTGTGTCCTTGATGTCACTGATGGACGCAGCCTTGCCCTCGATCTGGTCCTCTGAGAAGGATTTGGCGTATCTTCTATGGTTGGCATAAAAATTGTGCAATCTGTAGTAGAAGTAAATTGGGCCCTTCATATCCTCAGGCACTTCAAACTGCACAACACAAACATTACGTTCATCTTCGAAGGGTTGCGACTCATCGGTTTCCAATTTCCACGATGCACGGGGTGGGTTGGCCTTGTTTGTTTTCGGGAAATGGTAGATCAAGTTCTCCTGAGGAATTGGCAGGAAAAAATCACGATTTGCTAACACCTCGCACTGCGAATAATCTATCGCAATATCCTTTATACGATGACTGGCATACCACATACCAGCACCCAAGGGCGCAAAGACTATTGCAATAAGAATAAGTAAAGGAATAACAGTTCTGGCTGTGAACACGGGGTTGTAAGCTTTGAGACGCTGCTGTCTAAAAGCATTGTCGGAAGGCTTTCTTGACCTCTTTTCTTCTTCTTTGAGTTCCAGTGTGTCGTCATCATAATCAGCATCAGATTCATACTCTTCGGCTCCAATCACCTCGTCTGTGTTTTCATCGTAATGAGCATGATTTCCTTCTCTCAGTCGAAGATTTCTTTCGCCAGAGTCTAAAACAGACTGCTCTGGAAGTGCCTCAGCTACCATTCTTTATAATTGTGAGTTTCCGAGTGGTCGGGACAAGGTGTAGTCGAGAAAGCTGTGGTTTGTAATTCGCCGAAAGCTCCGGTTGAATCCTTCGTGCTTGGGGGCTAATGCACAGATCTGGTCAACGAAGCTACACACACGTTTCAAGTGATAAAACTACTAATTATCACAGGGCGAGATAATTCCAATATGCGTGGTTCTACTTTTGTTACTAAGGGGCTTGAACGTGGTTTGAGTATAAGTGCTTGCTATACCTCGTGTTTTTTTTTACTGCTAATTTCTGAATGCTTCATAAATTCGGGTATTTCTGGAAATTGGATACAAACTGCATACAGCTGCGCACGGAGATGATCAACTGAATGCTGCGCCTACTGAAAGTGAATCCGTGAATAAGAAACCTTACTAACGCCTATCCGGAATTTGGCACCGTAGCTTTTGACTTGTTCACCGATTCGGTTTAGAGTAGAGTAATGTTGGTATAAGGGGAAATGTGGATTGCTCAGCGCTCTTGATGCATTATATACGAGCAAACGAAATGTGGAGGGGAAAAAAGAGCTCCAGAGGTTCGCTTACGGCCTTCTCCTATGCTACTTGGTCCCGTTATGGCACCTGATTACAGCTAATTGAACGGAAAATAGTGTCTATCCCAGAGATTACCACAACTGATATATGCTGTGATTTTTCGCAAATTCCTATGAGAGTTTCACACTCTCTCTATAGCTTGCAGGATGGCTGCAAATATGCAAAAGTTGTGATATCCTCATCGGAGAGTTTACACCTAATATTTGCAGTATTGAACTCGCTCCTACTACCATTCACTCCTAATCTCTAGCGGTGATGGAGACGAGAATTGACTATTTGTTGTCTCTGGACAATAACGTCTGTACCCTATGGAGGAAAAATTTACATATTGATCAATGAGCTTGACTACGTACGAGAAAAGTTGATGAATTGACAAGAATATGGAAAGTGATATAAAGAGAGCTTCTTTATGTTGGATTCTGATTAGCTCAACTCAATAACAATTTCATTTCTTGTATATATAGCAAAACTCCGACTCTCGGAGTCTACATATAGAAGCACCAAATATCACTTTAAAGAATGTGCAAAACTCTTGGATTGCAGAAACGAGAAACGGTCTCCTCATTTGATACTACCAGCTCATCAACGTTCCAGTCAACATCCCAACTGACCGTTCAACACAAATGGGTTCCACCTTGCTGTGCAACTGTCGTGTACATTGGGAATGAAAAATTACACAAAACCGCATCCTCTTCTCACTAAGAATTTTTCTCGATTTTTTTTTTGGGTTGGTCAAGCTATAATTGCCAATTAGTTTTCAAAGTTAATCCTCCTCCCACTAGTAAACATAAGTTAAAAAAATGTCAACTGAACAGGATACAGCCGAAAAGAACATCGAGATCTGGAAGGTCAAGAAACTTATCAAGTCTTTGGAGCAAGCCAGAGGTAATGGTACTTCCATGATCTCATTGGTTATCCCACCAAAGGGTCAAATTTCATTAACTCAAAAGTTGTTAACAGAAGAATACGGTACGGCTTCTAATATCAAATCCAGAGTGAACAGATTGTCCGTATTGTCAGCAATTACATCTACTCAGCAAAAGTTGAAGTTATATAACACCGTGCCTAAAAATGGTTTGGTTATATACTGTGGTGACGTGATTACAGATGAAGGAAAGGAGAAGAAATTGAACATTGATTTCGAGCCCTTTAAGCCCATTAACACTTCCTTATACTTGTGCGACAACAAATTCCACGTCGAAGCATTGAACGAATTGCTTGAGAACGATGATAGATTCGGATTCATCATCATGGACGGTAACGGAGCTTTGTTTGGTACCGTCAGCGGTAACACAAGAGAAGTCTTACACAAGTTTACCGTTGATCTTCCCAAGAAGCACGGAAGAGGTGGTCAATCTGCTCTTCGTTTCTCTCGTCTTAGAGAGGAGAAAAGACACAACTATGTGAGAAAAGTAGCAGAAGTGGCAGTTCAGAACTTTGTTTCTGCTGACAAGGTAACTGTCAAGGGATTGATCTTGGCTGGTAGTGCAGACTTCAAGACTGAATTAAGTAAATCTGATTTATTCGATAACAGATTGCAGGCTAAGGTTATCAAGATTGTCGATGTGTCTTATGGTGGAGAGAACGGTTTCAACCAGGCTATTGAGTTGTCTGCAGAAACATTAGCAAATGTAAAGTTCGTGCAAGAAAAGAAATTGCTTAACGAATACTTCGATGAAATTTCTCAAGACACTGGTAAATTCTGCTACGGTATCGAAGACACATTGAAGGCTCTTGATTTGGGTGCCTGTGAGACCTTAATTGTCTACGAGAACTTGAACGTTATAAGATACACATACAAGGATAGTGAGGGTAATGAAATTGTGAAGGAAGTTAACCCAGAATTGCCAGACAAATCTTATGCCTTGGATAAGGCAACAGGACAAGAAATGGAAGTGGTTAAGGAGGAAACCCTCTTGGAATGGTTGGCTGAAAACTACAAGAACTTCGGTGCCAACTTGGAGTTTGTCACAGACAGATCATCGGAAGGAGCTCAATTTTGCCAAGGTTTTGGTGGTATTGGAGCATTGTTGAGATACAAGGTTAACTTCGATCAGTTGGCCGAATTATCGGATGAAGATGATGACGAATTTTATGACAGTGACGAAGACTTTATCTAAACAGGTGGTAGATCAGAGTAATAGAGGTGGAGCCCAAGAAGAGTGTGGGAGAACACAGATGGTCTAGTTCGAAACCAGAGAGATCACCCTTTGCGACACTATTATTTTAGTGGGAAAGGAGTTAAATATCATAGGAATGTGTGCATTCCTAGCTCGCATTTACATATACATTCCGAATATATACTTAGCGTTGGGTTTAAATTTCTATTTTCAGGTATTTCCTGTATTCGTACCAATTAACTAACTCTTGTCCTTACGGTTCTTTTTGTTGGTGGGTTTTTGCACTTTAGAGTTGGTATTATGTTGCAGTTTTTTCGTGTTGGGGCTCTTTTTCGATTTTTCCTTCAACTTTTTTACCATTGGCTTCTTTCTGATGTCATCTAATGCATTGATCTTCTCATGTCCCAATACCTCGCTGTGCATATTACCTGAAACCATTTGGTGGGCCAAGTTTTCTAATCCACTGGTGATGTATGATCGTCTATGGTTTTTCCTTAACTTTTCAGCAAGCAACTGTTTTAAATCGTACCTTAAACCTTTAACTTCTTCCTTAGGCAACAATTTGTTCTCCTTTCTTTTTCTCATTCTTTTGAGGATGTCGTCATCGAAGTTGGCAATATCATCGAGATCATCTATTCCCAAATCTTCAGCTGCTTGGTTTACCCACGAATCCTCCTTTCTAGTTGAGGTGTTTGCAATTTCTGAATCAGCCAATTTGCTGGCGAGTTCAACCCTGGGCTTCAATTGACTAATGAGATCCATTTCAATTGGCAAAAGCTTAACATCCTGATGCGCATTAATTCTCTTACTGCTTTTTTTAGACGAGTCGGCAATAGCTTTACGGAGTTTCCTCAAGGGACCACTTGATTCTTGTGGTGAACAAAACATCACACTGACACCTTCTTTACCAGCTCTTGCAGTTCTACCGGATCTATGAATATAAACGTCTGCAGATCTAGGTAAGTGGTAGTGTGCAACGTGATCAATGTTAGGAATATCTAATCCTCTAGCTGCAACATCAGATGCAATCAAAACTGCTGTCTTGTTCGAAGACGTAGCTTCGGTGAACCTCTCAATGGCTCTTAATCTTTGTTTTTGGATCATGGATGAATGGATAGAAAATGTTGGAATATTCAAGTTGTTCAATAAAGGTACCAATCTCTTGACTGAGTCGATGGCGTTAGCGAAGACAAGTGTACTTCCTGGATACATCAAAAGGAAGTAGTATAAATATAAATCTCTTTCAGTAGCTCCGCATTCGACAAGTGCTTCACTTACGGAGTTAGATACTTTATCGTTTGGGTTAGTGTCAATGTATGTGGGTTTCGAATCCTTGAACCTAAGTTTAGTGTGCAATAACTTCACAATCTCAGAGTTCTTCTCCTCAGCAGTTTCATGTTTATCATTGTCATCTCTCTTGCGAGGGGTTTTGTCCAACTTGTAGAACAAATCTTTAGCAAAAGTTGCACTGAATACCAAAGTTTGCCATCTCCATGGCTTGCCCTCTCTCTTTGGCCTGTTCTTGGTAGCCATCTCTAAGATTTTTTCAAATTCGTCGAAATGACCATCTTGTAATAATCTGTCTGCTTCATCCAAAACCATGTAATCTGTGAGGGCAATTCTTTTTACCAATTCTTCATCTCTTTGCATCAATTCCAAGAATCTACCGGGAGTCGCAACGATTATTCCAGGTCCATGCAGTAATAATCTCTCTTGCTTTTGTATCGATAATCCACCAGTTATACTTACTATTACGTGCTGAGAGAGCGGTGAGAATTGGGCAAGTTTGTTCAAATGATCAACAACTTGATGGGCCAATTCTCGAGTAGGGGCGAATATCACTCCGGAGGGAGGAGGAGTGATTTTCTTGGTACGCAACTCCTCGTTCTCCTTTAAAGCTTTCAAACATCTTTCAAGTATGGGGATACCGTATGCTAAGGTTTTACCAGAACCAGTAGATGCCTTACCGATTACATCTTTCCCATCGACTAGAGCTGGGGTAATTGCTTTCTTTTGAATATCCGTGGGTTCCTTGAATCCAAGAGATGATAAGCCCGTGAGAGTGTAGGATGAGAGTGGAATCTTATTCCATGCTGGCAAGTCAACCTCAGTATCTTCTAAGACTGACACATCGATCTTGAATGCATTCTCCTTTAAATCGCCTATTGCCTTCTGAGGTTTGCTTTCCTTTGTAGTTTGTTGTTCCGTTTTTTCTTGCTTAGGTTTTTCAGTGGCCTTTTTGATCTTTGATGGTGCAGATGATACGGTAGGCTGGTCATCAAAGCCAGTAAAGTTTTCATCGTTCGCCATATCTTGGTCATCCAAGTCCTCATCTGCATCCTTCAAATCAGATTCAACTGCCTTTTTCTTGTCGGCTGCATGATCTCCATCTTCATCTTCAACTTCTTCATCAACTTCTTCATCATCATCTTCATCACCTTTTACAATAAATCTTGTAACTCCATTCTCTACTTGGACATCCACACCGTCAATTTCCTCCAAGCCGTAGAATCCTTCAAAGTCATCCAATGTATCTGGAATATCCACCTTTTTCCATTTCAAATTGTCAACTTTCACTACTTTGGATTCCCTATGGAGCTTCAGTTTGAGTGATGGAGTCTTTCTCCTTTGTAAAGATTTCTTCGCCACCTTCTTTGCTGCCATTGTGCTGTTGTGAGATAGGTAGATAGTGGAGTCACATAGTTTTCCATGTGCTCGATTTTAGTATTTTTCGCGATGCCCATCTCCTCCTCCACACGAACCAACAGAAATGCGAATCAGAGTTGATTTTCTGGAGAAGCGCTTCACTAAACCAAAAGACACAAAGGATAACCCAAGAGTTCCAAAGAAAATGGGAAAGCGTGCGGGGCACTTGACGGGGCCCAAAACGATAACAGGATCAAGGAGAATTACAACTCCCAGAAGCTTGAAACCTCAGCAGGCACGACAATTGATACGAAGATTCCATGTTCTTCAGAAAAACAAAATCACCATACTCTCAAGACTCTCAAAGGTTGCAAAGGAGAACCTAACCGAAGAAAACTACAAGAATGTTCTAGCAGAGAACAAGGAATGGAACGAGCATTATGTACCGAACCTCACTCTGTCCGGGTCTACAATTTCAAGTGGTAGTGGCAGTGGTACCGCCCAAGATGTCATAAAGATTGATTCCACATTGTCGATTCCACAGCTTTTCACACAATTAAGCCGAATAGACGCCGAGATTGAGAGAAGGGGTGGAATAGAAGCGTACCAGTCTGCCTCTATCCATGGCCAAAACTCCAAAAGAGGAGGCGATTCTTCGAAAAAACTCATTGAATGGCTCAATGAGGCACCATACAAGGATATCTTATCTTCATCCTCGGCTTCCAAAGGTCTCACAGCACTCGAGATTGGCTGCCTCAGTCCTACAAATCTTATTTCCACGTGTGGCATATTCACTAATGTTGTAAAAATTGACCTTAATTCTCAATCACCGCATATCCTAGAGCAAAACTTCATGGAAAGACCTCTTCCAAAATCTAATAGCGAAAAATTCCACTTGATTTCGTGTTCCTTAGTGTTGAATTTTGTCCCAACTCCCAAAGATAGAGGCGAAATGTTGCGAAGAATCACAAAGTTCTTAATCCCGCCAAATCCTGCCAAAAATAAGAGCATTAGCAGCTTATTCCTCGTGCTCCCATTGCCTTGTCTATCGAATTCCAGGTACATAGACACTAAAATCTTCGAAAAGATGATGCACGATTTGGGATTCCGAAAGACATTTGTTTACGAGGCAACAAAGATAATATACTATATGTTTGAGTGGAATGGTAAACCAAACCTACTGATGGCTTACCCCAAGAAGCAAATCTATGACGGAGCCAAGAGAAACAATTTCTGCATAGTATTTGAGTAGCGATGAATCTCGGTTCCGGCCGGGCCTTTGTTAGAAGCGCATTCTGACGTCAAAATTTCAAGTACCAGAGAAAAAAAAGGAAAAGAGAAACAGCCCACTGCACCTAACAAGTATTTCACATCTTACATGTATCTAGATATTATTAATCTGAACCCATAGCGATCATGTAGAACTTGAATAAACTTAGGACATCTATAATGCATGGCACAGATAGAGTCAATCATAACGAAAAATTCTTGGCTTGTATGACTTCGACTAGTTCACTCCCTAACATAAGTGGGCTGGTATGTTTGGTAGGACGATATGTGTGATGAGTTTTTCCGTTTCTTTTTCTATTGTTTGCGTCACTTTTTTCCGAACTATCTGCATGAGGTCAAGACGGTGGGTCTGATACGCATATTCCGTAGTGTCGGAGACGAAATAATAGCCAGAAATCCTTTTATTGGCTATCATAACCCACCGGTGCATATAATGTTACCGGTGTATTGTCCGCCCCTCTTTTGTGGAAAAGCTGTTTTATCAAACGCACATGGATTTACAATTTTGAAGGCTAACTTGTATTCCTCAAAATAGGAAGTTTGTAGCATGACAATAAGGTTCGGAGAGCAATCCAAACATAGAGCCGAGACAAAGGAATACTCCGTGGCGTGAAAAATAAAAATAGTCCGAGTTCCTGACGCAAAGTTTTTCCGAAAGTGCGCGCTCGTGACACACCGCTCCGATCTGAGGATTAGTTGCACTGCCGTTTTTGTATTTTTTGCAGTTTTTGCCTATTGTGCGAGTCTGTTAAACAACAACCTCCCGGAAAAACCCTTTGGTTGCTGCACACCAACTGTTGAACTCCGTTACAATGTACGTAATGCTAAATAATAGTGACTGCTCGACCCCGGCATGACTTGAAGTATGAAACTTGTTCCCCATGGGGGTCATATGATGGGGAAACAGTAACTTAGACATCTCAATCTCCCACACAATCTCCTTCAATCTAGTATTCGTATGCTTCTCGTGCATTGAGCAAATGGCTGTAGCATATCTTCAAATAAAGTGATTCCACTTGATCAAATGTACCAAATTCTTATTTCTCCACCTGCCCACCCCTCCTTCCCCCCTCCTCTCCACGGAAAAACCTCCCGACAAATCTGCAGGCTGCATATCTGCTGCGCATGCATGATATGCACGAATACTTTCTTCTTTTCTTTTTGTCAATTTTTTTTTTACTTTACTCTTACCAGCCAGTATAAAAGTGAGCCAAGTCTGTCCAAAATAACACTTGTGTACTTAGAAAAACCTTCTTTTCTTTTCAGTTAAGTTGTGAATCAAATCATACTTTAACGTTATTTTCTCTTCATATTCAAATAATGTCCGCTGACAATTCAGGAACTCAAACTGCTGTGGGTTCCATTTCAGATAAGGAGTTCAAAGAGGACCAGCCAATCTCTCCAGAAGAACTCGCTGAAAAACTCCCTTCCATTCCTGACAAGGGAATTAAGGACCACTTGTTGATTTCCTTCTTCTGCTTATGTGTTGCCTTTGGTGGGTTTGTCTTCGGGTTCGATACTGGTACCGTTTCTGGTTTTGTTAACTTACCAGATTTCAAGGAGAGATTTGGTCAGGATGTCGATGGAATCAAGACTTTGACAAACACCAGAACCGGTCTTATTGTTTCTATTTTCAACATTGGATGTGCCGTTGGTGGTGTTATTTTGTCCAAAATTGCCGATATGAGAGGTAGAAGAATTGGATTGATGGTGTCGATGATTATTTATGTTGTCGGTATCATTGTCCAGATCTCTTCTCACCACGCCTGGTACCAATTTGTTATTGGTAGAGCTATCACTGGGTTGGCTGTGGGTATTGTATCCGTTGTCTGTCCCATGTTTATTGGTGAAACTGCTCCAAAATCCATGAGAGGTACTTTGGTTGTTTGCTTCCAATTGTGTATCACGTTAGGAATCTTCTTGGGTTATTGTACTATGTATGGTACCAAGAGATACGATGACTCAAGATCTTGGAGAGTTCCCTTAGGTTTGTGTTTCGCCTGGGCCATCTTTTTGGTCACTGGTATGGTTTTCATGCCTGAATCACCAAGATACCTTGTTCAGGTTGGTCGCATTGAAGATGCTAAGGCTTCCATCAGTAAGTCGAATAAGCTTTCTGTAGAAGACCCTGCTGTATATGCTGAAGTCCAGTTGATTCAAGCTGGTATTGACAGAGAAAGATTGGCCGGAACTGCTTCCTGGACGCAGTTGGTGACTGGTAAGCCAAAGATTTTCGGTAGAGTTCTTACAGGTGTCATCTTGCAGTCTTTGCAGCAATTGACAGGTGACAACTACTTTTTCTACTACGGAACCACTATCTTCAAGGCTGTTGGATTGACAGACTCTTTCCAAACCTCAATAGTTATTGGTATTGTCAACTTTGCATCCACATTTGTCGGCATCTACGTTATTGAGAGATTTGGAAGAAGAAAGGTTATGTTGACTGGTTCCGCCGCCATGGTTGTGTGCTTCATTATCTACTCAGTTTTGGGTTCTGTCCACTTGTACACCGATGGTTACGATGGCCCCACCAACAAGCCTACAGGAGATGCTATGATTTTCGTCACCTGCTTGTACATTTTCTTCTTTGCCTCCACCTGGGCTGGTGGTGTCTTCTGCGTTGTCTCTGAGATTTACCCATTGAGAATTAGATCGAAGGCTATGTCCATCGCCCAGGCAGCCAACTGGATTTGGGGATTTTTGATCTCCTTCTTCACTCCATTCATCACCTCCGCTATTCACTTCTATTTTGGATTTGTGTTTACTGGATGTTTGATTTTCTCCTTTTTCTACGTTTACTTTTTCGTTATGGAAACAAAGGGCTTAACTTTGGAAGAGGTGGATGAGTTGTACGCCTCAGGTATCTCTCCAATGTCTTCCTCGGGCTGGGTACCACCAAACAGAGAGACCATGGCCAGCACCACTGGTTTTGCCAGCGAGTTCAAGTCTGCCAATGACAACGATGAGGTGGAACAAGTTTAAGAAAACAAAAAATAAATAATAGGAGACAAAAAAGCTACGAGAAAGCCCCGCCCCCACCCCCATACAGTCATGACTTAATGTTACGTTTATAGAGCTATACTACAGGATAAAAGAATCATTTTAACCAAAACTGCATGTAAGACATTTGTGTACAGACGGAGGATTGGCGGGAAGTCGAGCTCCGATCCAATTGAGGCTGAGGCTATATTATATGGGGTCAATTGTGGGGGATAACGTGAGACTGGCAGCCCGACACACCACCAGTGAAAAAATGTTTCTCGGTTCCCGAGAACATCCGCGACTTTTACATTTTTCATGGGCAAAGACCGAAACGGAATAAAACCACATCGATTTCGGCGGGACTTACGGCGGAAAAGTCGAACCTGCACCCACACTTAGTGAGGCTACACGCATGCCGTGGGCACAAATGGCATAGTGGGAAAGGCCCCCGCTCATTCCGTTTACCCGCGACTCAACCCCACCTTTGCAGCCGCTGAAAATTTTTTGTTTGTGACGAGTCATGATTTAAAAGCGACTCAGTAGCACCACACTTCTTAGAATTTACAAAAGCCTTCTTGGAAAATTTTTGTAGCCATTCCGCTTCAATTACTCGCACAAATAGCATAAATGATTTCTGCAAGAACTGCTCAACAATCGCTTCTCAAGAGACACTCTGTGCTCTCGGTCAGATTCTTATCTGCCTTCAATGAAATTCCCTTAGCTCCGCCAGATAAGATTTTGGGTATTGCCGAGGCCTACAACAAGGACACCAACAAGAACAAGATTAACTTGGGAGTTGGTGCTTACAGAGACAACACCGGTAGGCCAATTATTTTCCCAAGTGTCAAGGAGGCCGAGGAGAAGTTGTTGGCCATTGAGGCTGACAAGGAGTATACCGGAATCACTGGTAACAAGAACTACCAGAAAGTGGTGAAGAACTTTATCTTCAACAACTCTGGTAAGGACACCAATGGTGCCAAGTTGATTGAGGAGGGAAGAATCGTCACTGCCCAAACCATCTCTGGTACCGGATCTTTGAGAGTCATTGCTGACTTTTTGGACAGATTCTACACCAAGAAGCACATTTTGGTCCCCAAGCCAACCTGGGCCAACCACATTGCTGTTTTCAACGATGCCGGAATTTCTACCTCTTTCTACACCTACTACGACACCTCCAAGAACGGTTTGGATTTCGATGGATTGAAACTGTCGCTTCAAAACGCCGAGAACGAGTCCATTGTGTTGTTGCACGCCTGTTGCCACAACCCAACTGGTATGGACTTGACTCCATCTGAATGGGAGGAGGTTCTTTCTATCATTCAGGAAAAGAAACTCTACCCATTGGTTGACATGGCCTACCAAGGTTTCGCATCTGGTGATCCATACAAGGACATCAACTTGATCCGCAGACTTAACGAGTTGGTTGTTGAGGGTAAGATCCCATCTTACTCCTTGTGTCAGTCTTTCGCCAAGAACATGGGATTGTACGGTGAGAGAACCGGTTCGATCCTGATTATCACCGAGTCCAAGGAGTCTGCCGACAAAATCGAGTCTCAATTGAAAAAGTTGATTAGACCAATCTACTCTTCGCCACCAATTCACGGTTCGAGAATTGTCGAGCAAATCTTTGCTGATCACTCTCTCCTCAACTCGTGGTTGTCGGACTTGAGCAGTGTCGTTGGAAGATTGAACACTATCAGAAACACCTTGTACGAGAAGTTGGACAAGTCTAACTACAACTGGGAGCACTTGACCAAACAAAGAGGTATGTTCATTTACACCGGCTTGACCAAGGAGCAAGTTATTGAGTTGAGAGAGAAGTACAGTGTTTACGCTACCGAGGACGGAAGATTTTCCATCTCTGGTGTTAACGAGAGCAACGTTGACTACTTGGCTGACGCTGTTAACCAGGTTGTCAAAAAATGAACGAAATGAAAATATGAACGAATGTGGAATGTTCAGGTGACCCAAAATAGGAAAATATCGTTATTTAGAGAATATACGTATATGAGCCACACGTGGTTTGATCTTGTACAGCAGGCGAACACCCATGCATGCAAGGGACGGTGACGGAAATGAGAGGAAAAGTGAGAGTTCGAGTTTCCCTTTGTCGCAGAGTGATATTGCAACGTAGCGGCTGGGGGGTAACTTGTTGACTGTTGCTGTAGAAGTAGTCAAGAGTAAACTAGTATATCTGTGAGTTAGCGGACCCCAGCTTTCTCTGTTAGGCTTTTGATCAACCTAACTTGCCTCCCCTCCTTCATAACCTCCCAATAACTGTTTTGCTGCAAAAGCAGGGTGATTTGTATGCGGAACACGAATGCGGGCCCAATGCAGCTCGAAAGTTTATTCAAAAGATTACCTTCAGTGAAAGGGACATAAATTGCAGCCAGGTTGTAGGGTAGCATTGGGAAAGAGTCAGATTCTCATGTGTTTGAACAAAGCAACTTGACTGTGTTTGCGGAACACGATAGTTGCAATTTCAAGTAGGTTACATAACACAATGTTGGTCTAGCACTTGAAACAAGATGGAAGGTCAGAAAAGTGAAGAAACCAACCCTTGGCCGATGAAGCTCCGAATTTTCAGCACATAACCCAGGTCTCACACAGCATTAGCTACTTAGATTTCGCTGCTTCATGCTTAATCACGCACAGAACTTCATCCATATACTGATCCGGCTACATACTTACCTTCTCTTACCACACGTCTTCACTTGCATTTGTCTTAGCTGCCGCATTGTCTCACTCGCAAAGTGAAATTTTGTGCAGCAGTCCCAAAAATGAGCTCCAGCAGCAACACTACAAAAAATATTAAGAAAGTGGGGAGATCCCCCACTCTCTCGAGGACTCTGACGATAGAATGAACGTCTTGACCTGCTACCCATTAGGGGCCACAGTCCGTCTCAATTGATCACACTCAAGTTCCGCCACAGTAGCCTTCGGCTCCTTTCTGCCGCCGCTTTTAGTGCCATCTCCAGCTTGCATGGGCACCACGCAGCACACCGCTCCGAGTACGTGATCGGGGTCTCCCCACAAAATGCCTGACATCCCCTACAAATAATTTTCTTTCGCCCAAGGTCCGTCCGAAAAGGGGGGGAACACACCACGAAAAAAAATATGCAACCACCCCACCCCACACAATCCCCACTGCGCTGGACAAGGGGGCTGACTATAAAACTTAGCTGATCTGGGGTACCAGCAAGCTACGCTTTATAGTGCTTTTCTGCCTTGAAATCTTTTTCTTTTGCTTTGGTAGACGACACTTGTTCGACACTGCTTTCCTGTGCGCTTCCTTTACCACCGTCCAACCGCACTTAAAAGGCATACAAAAATCTTTGCAGTTGCAACTCGAAACGCAATTTTTCAATTTTATTTTTTTTTGTAGTTGTCTCTTCCCAAGTTTTTGTTGATAGCACCCACTCACACCAAGTGCCATGTCAATTGTTTCAATTAAAACCACTCCCTTCAAAGACCAGAAGCCAGGAACTTCTGGTCTTAGAAAGAAGGTGACCGTCTTCCAAGGCGAACACTACACTGAAAACTTCATCCAAGCTATTCTCGAGGCAATCCCCGAAGGTGTCAAGGGCTCCACTTTGGTTATTGGTGGCGATGGAAGATTCTACAATGACAAGGTGATTCAATTGATCGCCAAGATTTCCGCTGGGAATGGTGTCAAGAAGTTGATCATTGGACAAAACGGAATCCTTTCGACACCGGCAACTTCTCACGTCATTAGAACTTTGAAGGCTACTGGAGGTATTATTTTGACTGCCTCTCACAACCCAGGTGGTCCGAAGAACGATTTAGGTATTAAGTACAACCTTGCAAACGGTGGCCCTGCTCCTGAGTCCGTCACCAACAAGATCTTTGACATTTCCACGAAATTGACCGAGTACAAGTTGGTTGCTGATTTGCCCACTGTGGATCTTTCCAAGATTGGTAGTGTCACTTTGGGACCTCTCGAGGTGGAAATCATTGACTCGACGGAACTCTATACAAAGATGTTGAAAGAGATCTTTGATTTCCCATTGATTAAGCTGTTTATCGAAAAACGGTCCAAAGACGGATTCAAAGTGCTTTTTGATGCATTGAACGGTGTCACCGGACCCTATGGCGAAGACATTTTCGTTAAAGAATTGGGATTATCGTATGACTCCATCCAAAACTACAAGCCATTGCCGGATTTCGGTGGATTGCACCCAGATCCAAACTTGACCTACGCCCATACATTGGTTGAGAGAGTTGACAAAGAGAAGATTAGTTTTGGTGCCGCTTCTGATGGTGACGGTGATAGAAACATGATCTACGGTAGCGGTGCATTTGTTTCACCAGGTGATTCCGTGGCCATTATCGCTGAATACGCCAAGGCCATTCCCTATTTCAAGACGGGCGGTGTTCATGGGCTTGCCAGATCTATGCCCACATCTGGCGCATTGGACTTGGTAGCAAAGCACCAGGGTTTGGAAGTTTACGAGGTACCCACCGGTTGGAAGTTTTTCTGTGCCTTGTTCGACGCGAAGAAATTGTCCATCTGTGGTGAGGAATCTTTCGGGACTGGATCCGACCACATCAGAGAAAAGGATGGGTTATGGGCGATTGTTGCTTGGTTGAATGTCTTGGCTTCCTTCGATGCTGAGAACACCACCGGTGAGGTGGCCTCCATCAAATTGGTCCAGGACAAGTTCTGGGAGAAGTATGGCAGAACATTCTTCACAAGATACGATTACGAAAACGTTTCCAGCGAGGGAGCAAATGCCATTGTTAACACCTTGGAAGCACAAGTTAGCAAAGAAGGGTACATTGGCAGCGAGCTCGCGCCCGGTTATAAAGTTACAGATGCTGCCAATTTCAGCTACACAGACTTGGACGGCTCTGTATCGGCAAAACAGGGCTTATTCGTGAAGTTTGAGAATGGATTGAGATTCATTGTCAGATTGTCGGGCACTGGTTCATCAGGCGCAACTGTTAGATTATATTTGGAGAAACATTCCGCAGATCCTAAAACCTACCAACAGGGAGTTGACGAGTTCCTCAAAAACGAAGTGGACTTTGTGTTGAAATACTTGGGTTTCCAAGAACACTTAGGCAGAACTGAACCAGACGTCAGAACATGATGCAGTGCACTACGATTTATTCTTTATTTAGATACTTAGTAAGCACAGCAAATTAGTGGGAGCGAACATTGTAGCATCACAATAGGTTTTTGATAAAGTCGAAATCTAGACAACGCAGCTCATGCAATTGGCGCCTATAACACCGCCCTTTTTATGACAGCCTGCAGTACCAAGTCCGATAAATGCAGGCACATCGAGCGATGCTTATAAATGGCTTGAGGAAATATCGTATTTTTTGCACAATCTCGACTGAGCCGCACCTTGATCGGATCTGACACAACTGCATCGGCGACAAAATGAACCTGGGAGTGAAAAATGGCCCTTGCAATTGAGCAGGTAGAGCAGAAGGTTTGTGAGTAGAAGGGCCAAAGGAAGAGATAAAGAAAGAGACACAGAAATATGACAACGACATCAAATTCACGCCCTTGGTTAACATTGTTTTTTGGAAAGTTTTCAATGAAAGTGAAAAATCCGGGGCACGGTTCATCTGCGGAAAAATATTGTTTTGCCTTGTTGCCCGCACCGACCCCGCGAATTTTAGTGACAACCACGGGTGTCTGCCTTTGGGTGATATAAAATCAAGCGGT
The DNA here is from genome assembly GCA_003707405.2 of Dujonia schatavii. Lineage (NCBI taxonomy): Eukaryota > Fungi > Ascomycota > Pichiomycetes > Serinales > Debaryomycetaceae > Dujonia > Dujonia schatavii. The sequence goes on along the minus strand of PPIY02000036.1, from coordinate 26,259 downwards.
AGGATGCACTTCAGAGAGAATAATTGGAGACCTAAATCGAAAAGAACACTTTTACTATTGCACACAACATGTCGGTTCCTACCTCCTCCAGAGCTATCATCTTAAAGAAAGCTCCCCTCACGAATGTGAACACTAAATTGGGAGAGCCAGACTCCAACTTTGAGTTAGTTACCAACCCTATTGGTGAGCTCAAGGAAGGTGAACTTCTTGTCAAAGTGTTGTACCTCTCCAATGACCCCGCACAAAGAGGTTGGATTCAAAAGGGTGTCAACCCAGACAGATTGTATGTCGAGCCTGTACTAGAGGGCCAGGTTATAACGGCCGTTGGAATTGGTGAAGTTGTCCAATCCAAAAACCTGGAGTACGAGGTGGGTCAGATTGTCAGCGCGTTAGTGGGATGGCAAGATTATGCAAAGCTCACGTCAAAGAACGTGTTTAATGTGATTCCCAAATCCAATTTGCCGCTTTCTATTTTCCTTGACACCATTGGTTTAACTGGGCTCACCGCTTACTTTGGTTTATTTGATGTGGCAAAGGTAAAGGCCACAGATATTATTGTTGTTTCCGCTGCCTCTGGTGCTACCGGATCGGTTGTGGTTCAAATCGCGAAGCATGTCATTGGATGCAAGAGAGTTATCGGTATCTCGGGTGGACCCGAAAAGGTGAAGTATGTCGAATCGCTCGGAGCGGACGTCTGCGTTGACTACAAGAGTAAGACTTTCGGTAAGGACTTAGCCAAGGCAATTCAAGGCGGCAACCCAGAGCAGAAGTTCGCTGACGTGTACTGGGATGGTGTTGGAGACAGCGTGCTTGATAAGATGCTTACCCTCGTAAAGCCATTTGGAACCATAGTTGCCTGTGGTTCCATTGCTGGATATAATGACCCCAATAAAAGTGTCGTCAGAAACTGGATGGAAATCGTCATGATGAGATTACAAGTCAAGGGATTTATTGTCATAGACTACGCTAAACAGTTTGAGACCGGATCCAAGGATCTCTTAAGATGGATACAAGAGGGTAAAATCAGATTTGACAAAGGATCATACACATTGATCGACTTGAGCAAAAACAAAGAGGACTTTGAGAAAATTCCGGAAAAGTGGGGGATCTTGTTTTCCGAAGCGAAGGGCTTCGGTAAGTTAATCACCAAGTTGCAAATTAGCTAATATTCAAACCAGCGAAAGTAATTTAATAAAAGTTACCCCGAAACATCTTTCTTTTAAGTAGCCGTTAGACATTTTGTAGATTCAATTCTGCACACGCGAACAAATATCTGTGTTTACCTTTTAGCAGAACGTTGCAGAGCAGTACAAACAGACGAGTCTGAGGCGAACCATATCACCAAGATTCCGTTCTGTACATCTGATAGGGTGATAACACCGCTTTCCGTGTGACGTTTTAGTTTTTTGTTCACCACCGTTAATCATCTCCAGTCTTTTCATCTTCATTGAGTGGTAAACCGCTAGTTTGTGCACGGTTTACGCGTCATGGCTGACTTGCGAAAGAAGGCACCCCTGGAACTATTACTACAGAAATTCCGAGAGAAGAATACCGATGATGATCTATCCGACTTGGAGATTTCTTTATTTAGATACTTAGTAAGCACAGCAAATTAGTGGGAGCGAACATTGTAGCATCACAATAGGTTTTTGATAAAGTCGAAACCTAGACAACGCAGCTCACGCAATTGGCGCCTATAACACCGACCTTTTATGACAGCCTGCAGTACCAAGTCCGATAAATGCAGGCGAATCGAGCGATGCTTATAAATGGCTAGAGGAAATATCGTATTTTTCTGCACAATCTCGGCTGAGCCGCACCTTTATCGGCTCTGACACAACTGCATCGGCAACAAAAAGAGAGTGAAAAAATGGCTCTTGCAATTGAACAGGTAGAGCAGAAGGTTTGTGAGTAGAAGTGTCGAAGGAAGAGTGAACGAAAGGGACACATATTTATGCCAAAGAGATCGACATCGAATACACAGCATTAGTTTTAACATTTTTTTGGGGGTAAGTTTTCAATGAAAGTGAAAAATTTGGGGCACGGTTGTTCATCTGCGGTAAAACATTTTGCCTTGTTGCCCGCACCGACCCCGCGAATTTTAGTGACAACCTCGGGTGTCTACCTTTGGGTGATATAAAACCAAGCGGTAGGATCCACTTCGGAGAGAAAAAATGGAGACCTAAATCGAAAAGAACACTTTTACTATTGCACACAACATGTCGGTTCCTACCTCCTCCAGAGCTATCATTTTGAAGAAAGCTCCCCTCACGAATGTGAACACTAAATTGGGAGAGCCAGACTCCAACTTTGAGTTAGTTACCAACCCTATTGGTGAGCTCAAGGAAGGTGAACTTCTTGTCAAAGTGTTGTACCTTTCCAATGACCCCTCACAAAGAGGTTGGATTCAAAAGGGTCTCAACCCAGACAGAATGTATGTCGAGCCTGTACTGGAAGGCCAGGTTATGAAGGCCAATGGAATTGGTGAAGTTGTCCAATCCAAGAACCTGGAGTACGAGGTGGGTCAGATTGTCAGCGCGTTCGTGGGATGGCAAGATTATGCAAAGCTCACGTCAAAGAACGTGTTCCATGTGATTCCCAAATCCAATTTGCCGCTTTCTATTTTCCTTGACACCATTGGTTTTACCGGGCTCACCGCCTACTTTGGTTTATTTGATGTGGCAAAGGTAAAGGCCACAGATATTATTGTTGTTTCCGCTGCCTCTGGTGCTACCGGATCGGTTGTGGTTCAAATCGCGAAGCATATCATTGGATGCAAGAGAGTTATCGGTATCTCGGGTGGACCCGAAAAGGTGAAGTATGTCGAATCGCTCGGAGCGGACGTCTGCGTTGACTACAAGAGTAAGACTTTCGGTAAGGACTTAGCCAAGGCAATTCAAGGCGGCAACCCAGAGCAGAAGTTCGCTGACGTTTTCTGGGATGGTGTTGGAGGTAGCGTGCTTGATAAGATGCTTACCCTCGTGAAGCCATTTGGAACCATAGTTGCCTGTGGTTCCATTGCTGGATATGATGACCATAATAAAAGTGTCGTCAGAAACTGGATGGAAATCATCACAATGAGATTACAAGTCAAGGGATTTATTGTCATAGACTACGCTAAACAGTTTGAGACCGGATCCAAGGATCTCTTAAGATGGATACAAGAGGGTAAAATCAGATTCGACAAAGGATCATACACTTTGATCGAATTGAGCAAAAACAAAGAGGACTTTGAGAAAATTCCGGAAAAGTGGGGGATCTTGTTTTCTGAAGCGAAGGGCTTCGGTAAGTTAATCACCAAGTTGTAAATTAGCTAAAAATTCAAACCAGCGAAAGTAATTCAATAAAAGTTACCCCTAAAACATCTTCCTCTCAAGTAGCCGTTAGACATTTTGTGGTAAACGGATGCAATTCCTGCACACACAAACAAATGTCTGTGTTTACCTTTTAGCAGAACGTTGCAGAGCAGTACAAACAGACGAGTCTGAGGCGAACCATATCACCAAGATTCCGTTCTGTACACCTGATAGGGTGATAACACCGCTTATTTTCCGTGTGACGTTTTAGTTTTTTGTTCACCACCGTTAATCATCTCCAGTCTTTTCATCTTCATTGAGTGTTAAACCGCTAGTTTGTGCACGGTTTACGCGTCATGGCTGACTTGCGAAAGAAGGCACCCCTGGAACTATTACTACAGAAATTCCGAGAGAAGAATACCGATGATGATCTATCCGACTTGGAGATTTCTGACATTTTGAAGTCGTCTCGTCGCTGTTCCTCAGACGGAGGGAGTGTGGGAGTGATATGGAACGATGGAGCCACAGATAACTCTGTAGCCGGAACGAAACTGGTATTTCGACTGTCAACCAGCATTCCTCTCGGCAATCTGAGCGAGTCAAACGTCACATCTCCAAGCTTTTCTCCCTTTGCGAAGCGAATTCAATCAAGATTACAGAATGTCAAGTTCGAATCCCCCCGCAACAGAAACTCAAATAGCACCAGTCGCAAAACGTCATCTAAGCTAGCTAGAACAGTTACTGGCAGTAATGATACACACGAGAACCTGGATGCTTATGGTGCCAGGAATATCTTCCTGATTTCCGAAGATAATTGCATTAAAAATATTAAAGACGAAAATGAGTCTCCCTTTATAGACCAGCCGGTCAAAAAGTTAGATAACCCAAAGTCGCGACGGCCGGCCACTGCACCTCAAAACGACATAGTAGCTGGTGCTACTACCACTACCACATTGGCAACTACTCCAACAGCCACATCGAGTATAACGCCAAATTCGAGTTCAATTTCAGGCTTCAAAAATCGAACTCCGGTGAAAAAAGCGGCCCATGGACGCTCAACATCTGTAAATATCTCACTCACTCCAGCACAAAGGTTCGAGAAAAAACCTGGAACAAGATCTGTAAATGCATTGGAAAACTTCCAATTCGGCCCTATCGTGGGGAAGGGAGCATTTGCCTCAGTATACAAAGGAGTTAATTTACGTACGAAACAAGTTGTTGCCATTAAACAAATCGTCTTAGAGCCAGACCAGAACGTGGCTGAATTGATGGGAGAAATTGACTTACTCAAGATCTTAAAGCACCCAAATATCGTCAAATACCATGGGTTTGTGAAAACTTCCACGTCGTTGAACGTATTTCTAGAGTTTTGCTCTGGAGGTTCACTTAGACAACTCTACAAGAGACTAAAACATGGCTTCCCGGAAAACCAAATCGTGCTGTTTGTAAAACCAATCCTTCATGGATTAGAATACTTGCATGAACAAGGTGTTGTACACAGAGATGTGAAGGCCGCGAACGTGCTCATTATAGAAGAGACTAACGAGATCAAGTTAGCAGACTTTGGGGTTGCCACTAAAGTGACAAACCAATATGAAACTGTAGTGGGCACTCCCAATTGGATGGCACCTGAAACCGTGCTTGGAGGAGATGGTATCTGCACGGCCAGTGATATTTGGTCTTTAGGAGCAACTATAATCGAGCTCTTCACTATGCACCCTCCGTACCACGATTTGAACCCCATGGCTACATTGCATGCTATAGGTACTGATGACCATCCTCCTCTTCCCAAGGGACTTAGTGCGCTAGGACAAAGCTTTTTGTTAGAATGCTTTCAAAAGCAACCCAATCTCAGAAGGAGTGCAAAATTATTACTAAAGCACAAATGGATTCAACAGCAACAGCAACATATGCAACAAAATCAGAAACAAAAGAATGAAAACAAGGAACAGAAATCTAGCCCTGTATCGCTCGCAATTCCTGGTAGCAGCAGCTTAGGTCATAGTTTTGCTGGTGTACTGTCAGGTAATGTTTCTGTGAGCTATACATTGGAACATTCCAACCACAAATCTATTACAAGCTACACAGAAAATGATGAAGACGATTGGGAAAAAGAATTTAACGCTGATGTGGATGAAAAAATTCTTCTTCAAAACAAGGCGCAGCCTGAAGTAACTAGGTTATCCAAAGTAGATCTCTTAACCAAGTTCTCAGATCGTGAAGGAGACGACAACGTGGATGATGAAGTAGAGGAACCTGTTACGGCAGCGAACAATGGTTTACTAAAAGCACCCAGCTACGATGATGACTTTGACCCGTTTTTAGAGCTCGAGGTGAACTCCTTTGACACAAATGAACTTGAAAACCAGAGCAAAATGGAGTACCTCTTGTCCAAGTTCTCTAAAAGAGTGAATTTGACTCATACTCAGGAGGATGAGCATCATCATTACACATCGCTCACATTGCTTTCAGGAAAAATGCTACATCTCTTAAAAAAATACCCAGCGCTTCATGATGTTTTGATTAGAGAGCATGGAATTCTCACCATCATGGAACTTTTGGAGTATGCACCAGAGTTTTCCAGCTATCACAAGTTATGGTTCCATTGTCTCTCAATGTTGAATCACGTTTTCCAAGATAGCATTATTCAATTCGAAAATTTTTGCCTCTTGGGAGGTATACCTATGGTCACCAACTTCACAAAGAGCAGTGTCACTGGATTGAGTAAGGGCGTTCGGTTGCAAGTTGTGCAGTTTATTCAGTTGTTCAATCTGTCTGACCGGGCTTTATCTATGTTTGTGGCCGCAGGCGGACTTCGGATATTGAGTAAGCTAGTTGAAGAGGACTTTGACACCAGCCCTGAATTTGCCACTGTGTCCATCGACCTTATCCATAGTGTATTAAGCAAAGAATTGACTAGATCAAAATCAGACCTTTGTCGCATCTTATCCAAGTATGGAATTGGGTTTTGGTTAGCCGTTGTTCTCAATAGGCTCACAAAGGATGCAAATTCTCAAAACCACCTAGCACTAATTAATAGCATAGTCCAAATATTCAAATATTTTGGACAGTCTGAAGCGAAGGTTAGGATAAATATAGCAAGTGCAGATTTGTTCAAACTTCTTATAAGATTGTTTGACAGGTTGCCCTCGCTTGAACATCAATTGATTGTATTGAAATTCTTCAAGTCAATGTCATGTGTTTCAGAGATTCTTCGTCCATTGTACAACGCGGACATTCTAGATTTCATGGTGAGAGTACTTAGCAAAAACATGCCATCTAATAACTCTCACTACAAAGAGGTGGTTAATGTTGCGTGCCCCATTTTGTACAATTGCTGCTACTTGAATCATACCAAGGAACTTGAGGTGGTTAAGCTAGGTGTCTTACCGTACTTGCAGAACTTATCTAAGATTAACTTGCCGTTCAGACAATTTGTTCTACCGATCTTGTGCGAGTTTGTGTACTGCGATAGTTATGTAAGGCAACAACTTCTCAAGTGTGACATCTTGTCTATCTACTTTAATTTGGTGGTCGATCCGTACTGGCAGTCGAATGCCTTGGATTCGATCTTACATTGGTACCACAGTCAGGACCCAAAGATGAACATGTCAGTGCAAAGAAATGAACAGACCAAACCCTTTGTCATCGAGACTTCCAGTCACCTCAATTGCTTCAATTCTGGTTTTCTTTTGCCTAGGGTCTCCAATTTGGAGCTGGCCCTTGATAGTTATTTGAAACTATTGAATTTGAGCCCCAAGGTGAGGTCCTTTATGTTTAAGGAGCTGATAATCGAGAATATAAAGTCAAAGTTGGTCTCATATAGCAAAAATTCTGTTATTCTGCTTTTGTTGCTTCGTATTTTGAAGTTGTTTATGGTACATGGCTCAAGCAGTTACTCCACAACAGGATCAGGCAAAGTCTTTGCAGTCATATTGGACGGAGATTTGGCTGATACTTTAGAGCATTTACAATCTAGAAATGGCTCGGTCTTAATCGATGAAATGGCTAATGAGATCAACGTAATCATTTACACATCACAAAAGAAGAAACCTATTGACTAGGATTCGTGGGACTACGCTACAAGTTGGAACGTGACCGAGGTCAATATCATCGAGTAAAACTAGAGCAAACTATATATTTATACGAGTAAAATAATACATCATTACGGTTCGGCTGTTGTTATCTAAGAGGAGCTTCGCAAACCAAGAGTTTGAGTATAGATGGCAACAGAGTTTGATACAATAGCTACGAATGTGTCGTAGTTTTGCTAACTTGCAGCCAGTAATCTTCTTGTTCGCATTGAAATGTACTGCATATAAATCGGCTATTTGCAGAGTATAACCTTTGTGGGGAAAGCAACTTCTTGAAGGAAGACAGTATATCCTTTCTTACCTACCTCTACTCAAGTTTGACACGTATTTTGTAATGGTACGGATATCGTATCCTTCTCCAAGAGTCTCGCAGCTAGATGCACAAATTTTAGATTCAGAGCTCTTTTCTCTTTTGAAGCAGCAGCTCGTTTCTGTTTTCCAATTACACAGTAGCTCTTGGTGGACATATCACCAGCATCCTGAGCTTTGGACCTTACTACTCAATCTTCTCATATTCAGGCTCACAGTTTGGAAATCAGGTTCCTCCTATGGTCTGTCCTTGCAGAATCTAAAGCTTGCCAATTTTAAAGACGGAAGACTCATTGGCCCGACAAAGAGAGGACTATTGTGCGCAGTTCTCGTGGGAGATTACCTCTTCCAGAAAATTCAGTCGTACATATATTCCCAAGAGATTGATCCAGCTCAAGATTCCGGGCGCAAGAGCGTTGTTCAACGTCTCTTGGATATTATAGTGCAACACAGAGAGACTATTCTTACGAAAATCAACAACAGCTTCAGAGTGATAAATCTTTTGAACTTTACCCTTTTCTTGGTTAATGGTAAATACCCGTCTGTTGTGCACCGAGTATTGGGTATCTCCTTGACACCCGTCGTGACTGATTTGCTTAAATTTAACGGAAATAATGTAAATTTTGAGTTCCAAAATCGTCAATTAGTGTGGAATGTAATGACAGAGTTTTTGGTGTTCATTTTGCCTCTATTGAAATTGAAAAGCTTGAGAAGGAAGTTCAACAGGTTGGTTGGTGGAGGAAAGAAACAAAATAGCATGAATGAGAATGGATTGACTCCTTATACAAGGTTGCCAATCTCTCAGTGTGCAATTTGCATGGAGACGAACAGGGCTGCTGGAAAGCCCACGGACGGATCCTTCCCAGTGACGAACCCGTATATCACCAACTGTGGACATATATACTGCTACATTTGTATAAGTGCGCGTTTTAACGCGATAAAGAATGCTGACGGGGACTTTGATACTTGTCTTCGGTGCAATGAAAAATTGCACTGGTTCAAGGATTTTGATGATGTGGATGAGGATGCTATAGTTGTTTCTGCCTCTGGTGGTCACGCTATTATTGATGGTGATGAACAAGACCCTTCATCAGATTTGTATGTTGAGTCGGACTCTGATGGCGAGCCAGATAGAACAGAGGAAGATTTGGTACAAGAAAATGAGGATGAGGACGAAAGTGCTGATGAATATGAAGCTGAAAAGCATCTTCGAGAAGAAATTGCATCTGATTCTTACAGTGAGGGAGAAGAACTTGACGAAGACGAAGCATTCGAGTTGTAATGACATAATGACTATTTGTTAGCGTCTTTTTTTATTTATTAGTATCTAATCTTACAAATGCAATTCTTGGATAGTTTTAAATAAGCTTAGCCAATAACTGGGCACCCTTATTGTCAGTATCCTTCAACATAGCTTTCTTGCTCTTCTTCAACTCCTTTTGAAACTCTTTGAATTTCGCCTGCTGCTTCTTCAGTAACTGCAAAACCTCATAAAGAGACACAATTACGAATGAGCCCTGCCCGTTGGAAATCCAGTTCTGTAAAGCTGACGAATCAGTCAAAAGTTCGTCCACAATTCTTACTGCAAAGTCGGTTCCTGCTCCACTTATGACTGTTGTCTTCTCATCTTCAATTGCTTGGAGTTTCTTGGTGTCATTGTCCCATTTGAATTCATTTCCTTGGATTAACGCCTTGAGCGATCTTGTGATAAAGGGTACCTTGTTCACCAAGTGGAAGTCTTCCAAAATGTCACCCTGAACAGAGAGCTTGAACAAAAGATCGAGCAACTGAGGTCTCAAAGTGTCATTGACCTCACCCACAGTCGTGGGGGTGAGAATTAACTCCGTGATAAACTGAGCAGCAATGTTCACTGACAACAATGTAACCAAATCGTGCTCCTCTAATGCTAAAATGGATTGATATATGAGTGGGAGAGCTTTGTCAGTGATTTCCAATCTTCTTTGCTCTTGTGGCTTCTTGGAAGTATTAGCATAAGCAAGTTTTTCAAATGCAAGAAGGTGCTTGGTAACAACGGGGGCGAAATACTTCCCATCTAAGCCCTTCAATAAATAGAGGAGAGGACGCCTAGAGAATTTTTCACTAATTAAAGTTGGTAAAATCTCAACGCTATTGAAAAGTTCCATGGAGAAGGACTTGTGCAACATGACGGTATCGTCCACAGTCATAAAAAGTGTAATAAGGACCAAGTTACCGTTGTCATTCTTGATCAACTCAGTAGCATGGCCCTTCAAGGTACGCACAATCAACTTTCTCTCCTTTGCATTAGCAACACTGATCAATTGACACGCGACTTCACTACCCTCTTGTGTATGTACCAACTCAGCGAACTGCTCTGTCAAAAGAGCAATGAATTCTCTAATTTGTGAGTCGTAAGCAGCGGTATCGGAGATCAAAACTGTCACATAGTCCTTCATGGCAGCATGCAAAATCTGGAAACCAGTAGACCCCTTCTCGACGGAGGCGGTTATAGTACCAATTAAGTTGGTCATGATCAAGTGCTTCTTCTCTGTAGATTCGGCAACTATATCCAAAATGGACTTTCCCTTTCCTGTGTCTCTGAATACAGCATATTCAGAACCCCAAAACTCTCTGATAACCTGCTGTCTCTGTTCAGCAGTCGAGTACAACACAAAGAGATCTTCAACGACGTAGGCACCCTCTCTGTGTCTCATCAATTTTCTTATTTTACCGTGCAATTCATCAATAATGAGTGCGCGTGACTCCTTAGAACCGTAGTGCAACAATTTGACAAGAAGATATTTACCGTATGACGATGTAGCCAAATTATAATAGTTTCCCTTGAGAGCACGTACCACGGCGTCTCTCCTTTCCTTCGAAGAGAACTTAACCAAAGTCTGCACCACCCGAGAAGCATCATGCTTCATAACCAAGTCAAGTATACAATCTTGGGATAAGTTCCAAATCTCATCACATAACTTATCTCTAACTTGCTTTGAAGGTGTTGGCTTGTTAACTCTCAATTTCTCCCACAAGTTTTTAATCTGTTGCACCTCCGCACCTGACTTTCTTTGTAATTTTCTTTCACTAAGCACTTTTCTCTGTTCGGCATGTTGTTCTTTTGAAGTCTTTTTATTTGGGTCGACTGGCTGTTCTGAATCCGAAGCTGATGATTTGGCAGACGCTGCTGTGTCAGATTTCACATCTGAATCTGAGCCTGAATCGGACTCAGAGTCGGAGTCTGATTCCGAGGCATTTTCCTTGTTCACTTTTGCTGATGTTTCATCATCATCTAGGTCATCCAAATCATCGAGCTCGTCTTCTTCTTCCTCTTCTTCAGAGTTTGACAACTCGCTGCTTGATACTTCCAGTTCTTCTTCTTCGGTTGACGATTCTGATTCCACAACCTTCTTAGCAGCCACTTTGGACTTCTTGGTGGCAACAGCTTTCTCTACTTTTGGTGCAGAACGCTTAGTTCCTCTTGCTGCTGGAGCCATACTTGTATGTGATGAAATATTATATAGGTTGATGGAGCAGTCTATGGAACCAAAAATCTAAAAATCTTGAGATGAGGTCTTCGCGATGAAAAATTAATGTATCTGACGGTCACGTGATTTATCGAGGTGCAGTGGTAGCGCGAAAGTGGAACTCACGATTACTAACTCTCTATAGACCTGTTGCTTTGGCAGTATCTATTCCCCAACACTATTCTGTCGAGAATGATTCGCACAGCTTTCAAATCCAGTGTTAAGAACGCGAGAGTTGCAAACACTCAATTTTTCAGATACAGCTCCTCTGTCCAAGAGCTCTCCAACTTGAAGCAGTTCAAAGAGTACGTTAAGTCCGAGGATCTCTCAGTGATTGATTTCTACGCTACATGGTGTGGTCCGTGCAAGGCAATTGAACCTATATTCAATGGCTTTGCTGAAAAGTATCCAAGTGTACAATTTGGGAGAGTCGACGTTGATGAGGCTCAGGACATTGCTCAAGAGCATGGGATCACTGCTATGCCTACCTGCATTTTCTTCCAGAACGGCAAAAAGGTTGACCAGATTATTGGTGCAAATCCACCAAAGTTACTCAACTTGATCAAGTCGTACGGAAATGTCGAATAATCGGTCATTTGAACGACGAGAAATGTGCTGGTGGCTGCTACTCAATGTGTACTCTCCTGCATATTGCATGCCATATAGGATACTTTCCCCACATTATATATGTAAAATAAGACAATTTGATGGTGACGAGTTATGCACTTTTGAAGCGCACGAACAAGTATTATAACTTTGTCAGCTCAGTGTAAAATCTAGAATGTAATAGCTGGTGCAGATTCATTCTCAGTTGCAGCTTTCTGTAGATGCAGCGACTTCCAAATTTCGCAACTCCTGCAGACAGTACCTCACTGAAAGTGGCGAACAGACAAGACAACGCGGACCAAATCGAAATCTGTTAGTGATACTCAACACAGCAGACAAACATAAGCACTAATAACGAAGATGGTATGTAGCATGAATCGATTATGGTAGTCCAGCTATCATGGATGAAGAAGATGTGAAAGCTAATTCACATTTTAGGAGCATATGCCGTGCACTTGAGTTCGGTCCAGCGTCTAGCCTCCCTATCGCTGGAGTAAACTCATACATAGTAGTCGCATCATTGTGGTTCGTAGAGGTATTGCAAGGTAACAAACATCGATTCAAGTTAATTGGTGTTTTTCGAGTATGCTTCGCTGGATCTACCGTCACACTTTCGTCTTCTTATACTAACATTTATTACAGGGACAAGGACCATCAGGAATGCCCGGAGGCGAAGGCTTTGGAGGCAACAAGAAAAAAGACGACAAGAAGAAAGAAAAGCCAAAGTATGAACCACCTGTAGAATCCAAGTTCGGCAAGAAAAAGAGAAAAGGTCCAGATACCGCCATTAAGCTCCCATCGGTGTATCCAAACACAAGATGTAAATTGAAATTGCTCAAGTTGGAGAGAATTAAGGATCATTTATTGTTAGAAGAAGAGTTTGTCACAAACCAGGAAGCGTTCCAGCCTACGGAGGCCAAGCAGGTCGAGGAGCGTGAAAAGGTAGATGAGTTGAGAGGGTACCCGATGTCAATCGGTACCTTGGAAGAAATCATTGACGATGACCACGCCATTGTCTCATCTACAGCTGGTCCAGAGTACTATGTGTCAATAATGTCCTTTGTAGACAAGGGACTTTTAGAGCCAGGGTGCTCGGTGTTGTTGCACCACAAAACTGTCTCAATTGTTGGTGTCTTACAAGATGATGCTGACCCAATGGTATCAGTTATGAAGTTGGATAAAAGTCCAACAGAGCTGTATGCCGATATCGGTGGGTTGGAGTCACAGATTCAAGAAATCAAAGAAGCGGTTGAGTTGCCCTTAACACATCCAGAATTGTACGAGGAAATGGGAATAAAGCCACCAAAGGGTGTCATATTGTACGGTGCTCCTGGTACTGGTAAAACATTGTTGGCAAAAGCTGTGGCCAACCAGACAAGTGCCACGTTTTTGAGAATCGTAGGCTCAGAATTGATTCAGAAATACCTCGGCGACGGTCCAAGGTTATGCCGGCAAATTTTCCAAATTGCTGCTGAGCACGCTCCCTCGATTGTTTTTATCGATGAAATAGACGCCATCGGTACTAAAAGATACGAGTCCACATCTGGAGGTGAAAGAGAAATTCAAAGAACTATGTTGGAATTATTGAACCAATTGGATGGTTTTGACGATAGAGGTGACATCAAGGTTATCATGGCTACAAACAAAATTGAAAGTTTAGATCCAGCTTTGATCAGACCAGGAAGAATTGACAGAAAGATCTTATTCGAAAATCCCGACGGAAATACCAAGAAGAAGATTTTGGGAATTCACACTAGTAAGATGAACTTGGCGCCAGATGTCAACTTAGACGAATTTATCACCGCCAAGGATGATTTGTCGGGTGCAGATATCAAAGCAGTTTGTACTGAAGCTGGTTTATTGGCGTTGAGAGAAAGAAGAATGCAAGTCAAGGCTGATGACTTCAAGCAAGCAAAGGAGAGAATCCTCAAAAATAAGGTGGAAGAAAACCTTGAGGGATTATATTTGTAGCTGATGACAAATAAACGACATACTAGATAACATTAATCATGCTTGTAGTATAAGATTTTTTTACAGGAGTTTATCAAGATTAAAGAAGAGAGAACACAAGGTTCCCATGGTTCATTTATTGTACATTAAAGAAAGGAAATTGATTCAGTGGTTCTCAAATATTGAATTTGAAGAACTTGTGTCTGAAGTATAGATGCTAAAGTCGCTGTAACTCTTGGAAATATCCAGCTTGAACGAGGATTCGCTAGCTTTGGTTTTGAAATAGTTTGGAGGTATAAAGTGTTTAAAGTGATTTCTCTTCTCCCTAACTTGTGAGAGCAGTCTTTTCAAATCGGAGATGAATGTGCTTATCTCCAAGTTTTTGAAATAATCCTCGACAGTCTCTAAAGTGGAATACAAAAGTTCAAGTTTTCTAATGTACAACGATCTGGTTGTCGATTTTCCCTGTAATTTGGCGGGAATAAGCTCTTCCACATAAAGGAATTCAGAAGCTAATGTGCATATACCCATCAGAGCCTCCATTGAGAACTGCTCTTGAATTTCAATCAAGCGTTCCAATTCGGAAATCCACGGAGGAGAAAGTTCAGGAGAAGATGCTGCAGTAGAGTTCATTGGTATACGATCAGAAAGTGCTTGCTCCAACTCAAGAATGCTAGTGCATTGTTCCATGTCTGTCTTAATAATTGCCCGATAGCAGTCAAACTTAACGAGAGAGTCCTGAAGCTTTTTAAGAAGGGTGATAGGTTGATCAAATACAGTAGTGATTTCTGCATCGGTCTTGTGCTTCAAAGCAAGGGCAAGGTCAAAGCAGACATTCAGTGACTTCAAAATCTCATCAATGACTTGCTTTTCAAACGAGGGTAATAAACTGGAAAGATCCTTGGTGTGAGAGTTGAGTGAGTTTCCAAGAGAGTCTGATTTTGAGAAGAGCTCAGAGTACACTGCAAAATTGTCAACCTCATTCTTCACATTGACATGACTACCCACATCTTCCTCTTTAATAGAATAGGGAATTTGATGCTGGATAGTAGACGAAGAGATATTGAACAGATGGTCAATTGGAGTTGACATCTCCGTGATTGGTGTGTCTGGGTCTTGGAAATCCTTGAAATTCAAGTTGAGCGCGTTCGTAACGACAGGAGGAGGGCGAAGTGGAGATGCAACAGCGACTTTTTCGGATATTGATTCCTCTCCAGAAGCATGGAGTGTTGTGGACAGAGAAGCTGTCGTAAGGGGAGTGCTTTCCGAAGCTATTGCCTTAGGAGCGGGTTCGCTCAGCTTTAGACCGACAGAATCTGTCTTCGGGAGAGGCGGTAATGGCTTTAAAATCAATAGGGATCTTGCTGGAGAAGCAAATGTAGAAATAGAAGGCAGAGCAATGGAATCGGTTGCAGGAGACGACATTGTTGTAATTCTAGGGGTGGTGTTTGCAATTGAGGTTTGAATAGGTGAGTCCAAGCCTTGAGATGAAACATCTTGTGGAAAAGATGTTACTGCGGGTGTTACTGGTGGTGGGTTCATTTGGGAAGTACTTTTTTGATCTGGAGAACTCACTTTCACGACCGGTAAAATGACATCCACGGTGGCTGGCACTGCAATGACAACTGGTGGTGTTTGCTCTTGAGTTGGAAGTGTCTCTTGCATGACTTCGTCGACAAGAGGATCGTTCTCCTCATAAATCGTCAAACTATCTTTAGGGGAAGATGAGATAGATTTGCTCTCATTCGAAGGAGAAGTTTCTACTTTTTCCTTGACTTCCTTGGCTTCATTGTAGTCTTGACTGTTCACAGGCGGAACAAGCACATCGTGGGCTGAGCACGGTATGGGGACTTCCAGGCTCTGAGACTGCAGGGATGCAGTCAATGCCTCTGGAGCTTCGAGCACTGGAGATGTAACGGAGATTTCTGAAGGTGTGGCCTCAGTATCCAATTGATTTGATTTTGAAGAAACCAACACTGCAGGTGATGTTACGACAAGTACATTAGTCGGTCCTGTTGTCAAGTTCTGTAAGGAATCAGGGTGTTCATCATCTATCGTTGGAATTGGCTCGTCAACAGAGGAATCATTCTGAATATCTTGGTGGATACTGTCTTGCACTTGAGAAGTTGATTGTAATCCACTTGAAATATCTTTGAAAGCTTGGACAACTGTTGCATTCTCATAATCCTGGACCAGCTCAGGCGAAGAGACTACCACGATCAGTTCTGTGGATTGCGTGTCCCCTGGAGAGTTGAGAACAACTGATGACAAGTCGCATGATTCTGCAGCTACAGAGAACGAAGGAGATTCAATTACCCCTTGTGCCTTGTTAATGCGTATGTCTTCGGGTGCCTTGTCCAACAGAGCAGAAGCAGATATAGATTTCTCCTGAACTGGGGAAGAAGAAGTGGAAAAGTATGCTGTTGAAGAATTTGATAGTTTTGTCAATGTTGTCAGTGCAACAGATGAAGGTCTTGTAACTTTAGCAATATTGGTTACAGGTGGAATGCGAATAGGATCCAAAGAGGGTCTTTCTTGTTTTGGTACTGAAGGGGGTACAATCGGGATGGATTCCGGTTTTGAAACCAATGAAGTGAATGATGGTGTTCTGCTAGGATCCAAAGTTGGTCTTCCAATAACGGGAGAGGTAGCCTTAGAGAACAGAATCGTTGAGCTAAATGAAGTTGTTCTGCTTGGATCCAAAGTGAGCACTTCTTCTTTTTCGACATCTTCTTCCTCTTCTTCTTGTGTAGCAGAAGTAATCGAAGTTGTTTCACTTGCATCCAATGGTGGACGCTCTTCCTCGACGATCGGTGAAAACTCCTCAAATACTGCCAACGCATCTATGTCCAAAGAGTTAGGTGAGGATTCTGAGTACACTGGAGTGTGTCTCTTTATAGTGAACGAGGGAGAGAGCCTGGTACGTGCAGTAAACAGCTGCTTTTCACTGCCACTGGTATCGCTCAAGTCGGTGCTGCTATTGGCCATCTTGAGAGCAGAAGACGAAGAGGATATGTCCAGTGAAAAAGAATCGTCCTCTTCATGCCGGGTCTCCACCTCTTCAGATTCATCTGTATCAGACGCAAATGCTGCCAGAATAAATTGCTCTCTTTTTCTTTGCATTTCCAGTTTCATGTCCTGATTCTCGTCTTGGGACCCTCTCAGAGCAGTACCTGCTGCTATGGAGGGGGTGGCTTTGCTGGTTGCTGTGTTGTCGTATTGGATTCCAATCATAAGATCTTCCGACACTTCGAGCACATCGTCTTGTTCGTCCATTTCGAAGATCTTGAGCCACTCGACCAAATAAATAACAACGCATTTCTCGTCTGGAACAAATTGGGCAAAATCCTCCACGTCTGCCAATTGAGGTATTCCCAAAAGATCAGCAATTTCAAATACCTTTCTCAAGTTTTGAAGCTGCTTCCCATTCTGTTCCATCTCTAAGTAATTGACAACTCCCAGTTTAGCACCCAAGTAGTGTTCCAAGATGCTTCCTAAAATAAGGTCGGGCCTATTTATTTCCAAACTCCAGTCTCTATCGAAATTCGAAATATCTTGTAAGCCGTTCTTCTTCCGTATTATGAGATTGACCCAGTCTTTCAATATCCTTTTGATTTTGTGGAACGAATTGCACTCATTAGACAATGCTTTGGATATCGTTGTGGATGTCGAATATACTAACAACGACCATACGAGTCCCAAAATCAACTTCAAGTTTCCATCCACAATATTGTCTGCACTTATGTTGCAGATGTTTATCTGGAGGATAATCTTTAGAAATTCTAGTGACTCGGAGACATTCTCAATTCTTTGGAGTCTATGCAATGGTTTCTTGTGCACTGGTGTGAGTACGTATGCAGATGGAGAAGGAGACTCCTCCACAATTTTGTTGATGAGTTGAATGAGAACTAGTCCATCCAGTAGGTCTTTTTGTAAATTTGTGACCTTGGTTTCCCCAATTTTGGAGTTTATCCATCTGTTCATTGACTTCTCTTGCTGAGAAACCCAGTCAGTCATGGTGAAAAGAAGCAGCAGTGTCCGGTTATGAAGTATATCTATGAGCTAGGGGTTGATTATACAAAACAAAACACAATGCACCAGCCCTCACAAAAAAAAACAAGGTAGAAGGGAAAGGGCCCTTTTTGCTTGAAACTTGTAAGTAGTTGGAATGTCCTGAAGCAATATCTGATTACGCGTCACGAACGGTCAGAGAAGCAATCCTGCAAAACTTTAATCGGCGAAGTTGATATGTCGTGTTAGCTCTTAAGCTTAGGGAAAGAGGATTCTTTTACTTGCAATGCTCTCGTTCAATGAAGCGGTATCAAGAAGAGTACACTAAAGGATAAATGGAGACGCTTGTGGGGGAGTGGGTTTAATAAAAGATACCAAAAATAAAAAAATAAAAAAATAAAAAAAAAAAAAAGAGAATTAAAAGGGACCATAAAACAACTGAGAAATAACCACTGTCTACTAAAAAAATAGTAAAAAAAATACAGTACTGAATCGTCGCGCGTTGCCCAACTACGTTCCATTCCTAGCGCTAAAAGTTCTTTTTTTGTAAACTCGAGGCGGTAGCTTTTGCCATTAGGTCTCTTGTTTCAGCTTCTAGCTTATTAAATTTGGCAACCACATATTTTCTAGGCTGAAATGAAAGTCATGTCACTGCATGCATCTTCATTTAGCGAAAGCTTCTGACGCGAAACGCGATTATATGCGCAAGATATTTCCAGCGACTGCGCGCGCGCGCGCTCTTCTCTTTCGACCTGCTTTTTGCAGACCTCTGACAGCCCAAAAGACGCGCGCTGCCACTCCCCACTACAGTCTGCTTCAAAATATTGTCGCACTCATACTAAGCGAGCATCCCTTATTCCCAATTTGGATAAAATAGTATATTAAACACATATGTGTCAAGGTGTGTATCCTGTAATCTTGGCTGGGTTTCCGGTGATCCCGAATCTGAGTCTCTCTCGTTCTGCTTGGAGCTCTGCACCAACGAGTGTTTGTTGTTACTAAGGACAATTTAAGTTTTTTTTTTTTTTTTGCTCTCTATTTACTATTTACTATAAGTGAGTTTCTCGTCAAAGATACACATGTATGGATCCGCCCACATAGTTGCCCTTACTTTTTGGCGCATTCATTCAAGGCCCAGGGGCACATAGAAGACGTTGTGGTAGCAATAGAATGAGGCGCTGAGGCGTGTATGCTGTACGTTAACTTGCCTTGGTCATGTGTACGGCCTTCCATCCGCAACCTCTTAGGACTTCGGAAAAGCCTTGAAACCTTTTTATGATTATTGTTTTTTGGTGTCGCAAATTGTGGCACGAGAGAGAGGGCGTAGGGAGCCTGATACCAAGGAAGAAAGCACCCGACGGAATAGTCAATATTGGGTGGTTTTCACACTGTGATTGAAATGTTTAACCAAAGAATATATAAATGGCTGCGAAATCCAGTGGCCCGAGATGTTGTAGCGGTTTGATGGTCAATAGTTCTCTCCAGTCAAATGTCGTCATTGGCGAGAGAACCTTTTCAAGCCACTACAGCATGAGCATGTACTGCATGTCTCGTTGCTTATGTGGTTTTCCTCACCAAAAGGTGATCCCTCCCTCTACATTGTATCGTATGCAAATATTATTGTTAAGTAATCGAATAGACTCAACTTCAAAAGTAGTACAAACGGAGTATCTGGCCCCATTCATATCTAGTGGGAGGCACTTCCATCCCACTGAAAATCTATACGTGTATCTAGCGAAAGAAAACACAAACATTTCTATAGTGATTCACCTTTGTTCGGATGTTAATGCAATTTCAATTATTCCATGATTATAAGTACTATGGTACTTCTTGGTGGAGTGGTACTAGAGAGACAGTGTGTAAGACGGTGATTTTCCTTGCTGAAATAAAATCTATAGACACCTCATGCACTTCTTTCCTCTCGTTTAGAATTTGATTTTGAAGAATGGATGCGACATTGCCTCTTTTGCTGTCGGTCTCTTCTGATGGTCGTAGGTCAACAATTTGTCAATCAAGTCGACCACTTCGTCGCTGATGAATTTCTCCAGCTCGCTTGTTATGAATTTAGTCCATGGTTGTCTCGGGTAGTTCCCCAATATGTTATCGTAATCCTTCGACAATCTAATTCCGTATTTGTTGACGTACGCCATCAAATCCTTCGTGCCTAAAACCTTGGCAATTTGTACCAACTGATCGTTGTTTGAGTCGCCTCTGAAAAATGGTTCCTTCTTGAAGATGATGGCTGCCAACATGCACCCTGTAGACCACAAATCTAACGAGTAATCGTATTGTTGCAAGTTGACAAGCAACTCTGGTCCCTTGTGGTGTCTGGACGCAACTCTAACGTTGTAGTCCATTCCTGAGTGGTAGAATTCGGCCAACCCCCAGTCGATCAAGCGTAACTTTTTGTTCACAGGATCAATCATGATGTTTTGGGGCTTCACGTCTCTGTGGATAATTCCCATCAGGTGCGAGTAATCTAACGCGATCAATAACTGGGTAAAATAGTACTGAATGTCAGGAAGTGTGAACTTCGGATACAACACCCTAAAATCAACATTGTTTACTTTTTCAAATATCAACGCTGGGATTTTGGATTGTTGGTCCTTGACAATATCCAACAACCCAATCACATTTGGCCCGCCAGTCAAGTTCTTCAAAATCTTCACCTCTCTGTAAATCTTTTTCATTTTCACTGGCTTAAGAACCTTGATGACGCATGGTTCATCGTTCAAGATGTTGACTCCTTGAAATACCTCTGAATATTTCCCTCTACCAACCTTGCTTATGATTTCGTAGTTCTTAATGTGTCCCCATTCTATGGTGTGGTTCTCGTAGTCCCAATACTCTTGTGGTTTGTTCGAGTTAGCATCGGCATACACTCTGGAAACAGAGTAAACGCGGGTAGATACAGACATGCTGAGATTATATGTTGTGAGTTGTGTCGGTTTCTTTTTGTCTGAATAGACCAGTCAATACAAATTAGATATATATGATCGAGTTATTTACACACCCTCTAGAAATACCTGCTAATCTAATCTCTGTTATCCTTTTCTCTTCAAGAAAGCTACTGCTACTCTTCCAATGTATATCCGCAGGCAGTGCTGATCGGGTACACCTGGTAAGTTTTTGTGTCGATAGATCTGACTGGTGAGCAAACGGATGTATCTATTTTTTTTTTTTTTGGGGATTTCTCGCATGTCAGACTTTTTTTCGTTTTGTGCCTCCAGATCTAAGAGCGGCAGCAGAGCTGTGAAGCGAGTGGCGTTGGTCAAAGGAAAAAAGCATTATAAACGCATACAAGATGAACAATGTGCGAAATCAGGTCAATGGCCGGCACTGCTGCTTCAATGGTCATGGCTCCCGTTTTTGACCCATATTGTGTACTTTCCAGGAGGTCGATGCTCATCTCAGCAGCAGCTAAAGAAAGACAGCTAGCCGTGTGCAGGTAGTGTGGCTGGCACAGAAAACCGTTGGATTCCCGTCACGCCGGAGCTCTCTGTCAACTTTCTGTGGCACAGATTAGCGCGCGACGTTACACTAATGGGGGGGCGGGGGGAGGAGGGCATCATGGCTAGACTCTAACACTCAGTTGTGTCTAGATCAGTGGTGGCCCCAAAAAGATGCCCTAATTCTCCAGAGGCTTTATCTCTTCGCTCACACCTGCAGGACTATGTAGAGATGAACATTTTGGGCTCTATCATGCAGTACGGCTGAAAGCAGCCAGACCACAGAACAACGGCTTTCTTCGATGATGGCAGGTTCAGCTATCGCAAGGCTCGCTCTTGGTACGTCTTGAAGATACTGGGGTATCTTTTCCGCGCAAATCGTTTTGCTCGTGTGGTCGTCTGTAGATGTGTCCACTCGAGGCTGCATTTCTGCTACAGCACAAGGAAAGCATAGTGAAAATAGAGACTTCTGTGCAGTCTGTCTTCAAGCTTAGTAGTCCTACTACCTTACAACATCCACTAGCCTGAGCCTCGCTCCTGGTACCGTACCGCCAATTGCCCCCGGTAATGAGTATCACACTTGACGATGAGGGCCACAGCTACTCCGTGCAACTTTCGCCATCGCCGCAGTCGATGCCCCGCCACTTTGTGCGACTGCCCGAGTTCATCGATCGCTCATTGATCCCACCATTTCTAGTGCTGGAGCCGTCTCTCGACATCTACACCAGCTCCGACGACACCGAGGAGTACTTCAAACAAGCTCTTGTTCGCACCAGTCTTGAGTGTGCGGATCCAATCGCCATAATGTACATACCGGATGCGTCCAGTCCGCCGCTCTATATGGTGGTGTATCTCAACCCACAGCTTCTCAAATTGAAATGCTGCGTGCTAAACTTCACTATCCTCCCTCGTCTTGCGTCTCTTCCCCATGTAGACCAAACGGCATTCATTTCGGATACTTCTCAACAGTCAACAAAGAGCGCATCCCCTGTCACTGATACGCCCTTGTCATCATCGCTGTCAGAACCTGCCTCCGCTGCTGGCAGCGGGCTAGCTTCTGCAACATCCTCAGGAAACACCTCTGTGTTTGAAAAGGTGCTCTCGAAAAGAAAACTTCAGCTGCAACTGCAGTTGTTGCATAACCAGTTTTTGGTTCAGCCGCCATCTCTGTCTGTCCAGACGCGCACCACCTCTCTCTCGTCACATGCTTTGACCACAAACGAGCAGCTAACGATGGCAATCAACAAAGTGATCTTATCCGGTCTCCGGCTTCGTGGACTCTCAGGGTTTCTCAGTGCCTCTTCCCAGAACTCAAATGACAAACTTGCTGTACGAGAGATCTACCAGATGACGCAAAAGTGTGCGTTGTTTGCCGCTCGCAAATTCAACTATGACTTCAATAAGGAGCAGCTGCAACAATTGGGACTGAAGCAGAGGCAAAGACCAGCTCCGCTGCAAATACAGCCTGTTCCCATGCAGTTAAATGACATACAGGATATCGTGGAGAATTTGTTGCTGGTTTTTATCGACTTGGATGAGACAAAATTGCAGTCAAGACATACATCGCATTGAGAACGAGCGTACCCTCTCACCAGCTCTGATGAGGGGCATCCTACTAGGGGGATAAATCTAGTGTGTAACCTGTATATATAGGTCGGTATTCTATGTACAATACTTCTACACCCAACTCTCTCCTCACTACAAATCTCTCAACGAGATAGTTGCAGACTCCTGGAAATCCTTCGATACCTTTGTGGATGCGCCAGCCAACAGTCTTTCAATTGAACTCTGCACCACTTGCTTCTTTCTCTCTTGCTTTTGTCCCATAAAGTCCAACAAAAGCGATCTGTTCTGCAAAAGGTACCCTCTCTTGGCAGGGTCACTGTAGAAGGCGATATCTCTTCTGTGTGTTGGTCTGGCATCCAAGGGTAAATATCCCCTTTTGCGTAACACGTGGTCGGGGCTTATGTGTGCTCTGAGACTCAAAGGCGTGAAGTAGCGGGCGGTGAACGTTTGACCCTGCTCCTCGATCTTTTCAATGGACTGTCTCGATGCCTTGGACGCCTCGATGCTAAGCGGCACGTTGTAGGACTCTTTGCCGTTCGACAAAATCTTGACTCCATCCTTAATCGATCCCGTGATCAACCCCAGCTTCCGCATTTGGCTGATGTTTAACACATCACCCGGTTTCAACTCGCTGAGTCTACCATTATCCCAGAAATCCTGGATCCGTTCCAACTTGACCTCGTGGAAAATGCGTCTGTTCGGTCTGTTGAAACCTGTTTTGGGAAATCTTTTGAAGAATGGAGTTTGTCCACCTTCGAACCACATAGGAACCTTCCCTCTGGCCTTTTGACCCTTTTGACCTCTTCCGGAGGTTTTTCCTAACCCGGAAGATGGACCTCTACCAAGTCTTCTGTATTTGGTGACTGCTCCTTCATTAGGTTCCAAATGGCCCAAGAACGATGCGAATCTTTTCGTGACAAACTGCACGGGCTGTGTGGGCACAGCAAATGCTGCTCTGATATTATGCACGAGACCGAGCATCGCTATCTATGTGTGTGATTGCGTCGGATGTTGGGGCCAAGTCACTTTGTTCAGCTTAGTCGTAGAAAAGATTGAAAAATTCTGGTGGCCGGTCGTGTTAAGTTCAATTTGAGTGTAGCGGCTGCTGAAGTGCGCGTGGGTTGTAGGGGAGACAAGAGAGTGTTCGAATAACATCGTTTTCGAATAACATCATTTTTATCCTGCTTTCTTTTGCCCAGTTCTACAGCAGTGTAGGGGTATTTCGAATGGTGCACCATCGACTCTGGGGTCAATACAATCAACTATAAGTATTTTCCCCATCTCCCAAGCACCGTCTGGTGCAACGGGCACATTTCGAACAATGTAAATAGCCTTTATGGCCAAGTTGGTAAGGCACCTCACTAGTAATGAGGAGATCGTCAGTTCGAATCTGGCTGAAGGCATTTTTTTTGGTTGCCATTTTTCATGCGATCCGAAACTAATTCATTGAGGACGATCGGGTGTTGGTATCACTGTTTTTTTTTTTAGCATTACAGCATGGCAAAGGAGGACGAAGAGATCAAGGAAATATGGTCGCTTTTCAGTGACAGCGCGGTCACCGATAAGAGGAAACAGGTTCACGAACAGTACGACCTGAAGTACGACGCACACGCTTACCCAGACCACATCTCAATAACGACAGCGTTTGATGAGGTGTTGCTGTGCTTTTCGTTGGGCGGACAGCTCAAACACTACTACCGCTACGGAACGTATACTTTATGTGAGAATCAAAGAGAGAAGTTCTGGTTCTCTGTGACCCACGGGACGTTCGGCCAGGACAGAAAGGCCCCGAGTCCCACAGACTCGCCAAAGGAAATAGCCAACAGGTACCAGATTCAGGAGTTCTACAAAAAGCGGACGCTCGAGCAAAAGGCTCAAGGCAGCTCTGAAGACGTTTGGGACGCGCGAACTGAGTTATTGGAGCGGCCCTTTCGTGAAGAGAGGTGAAGCGGCCTCAAATTGCACTCACATTGGCCTGAAGCAATGATGTCTCCTAGCAAGGATAGGAGGATTAGAGAGAGCGCAAAACTAGATACCAGGTTGGAGTGTGGTACGTTGGGAATAGAAGAAGCAGCCACTTGTACCCCTCGGTAGAAAAAGAGTAGTATAGACTTGTACATAGAGAAATGCAGTTATATGCATCAGAGTAGAGCTCACGATTTCGTCCCGTGCTTTTGTATTATTACAATTACATAATTATGCACCCTTTCTTTTCCGGCTCGTTGTCGTTTGCACCCATCGGCTTAGCATTGAGGGCGCATCTAGCGGCCTCCGAAAACGCTTCGTTCACGCCTCTATTTTTCTTTGCTGAGCATTCTAAATATCTCAAGGCCCCCACTTTTCTGGCAACTGCCAACCCGTCTTCGTAGCTGATTAATTTCTTTTGGCCTGCGGTCCCGTTTGGGTTTCTATTACTGGCAGAACCAGAGTATGGGTTGAATGACTCGTCTTCCTGGCCCGGAGTGGTGGTGTTGTCGTCCGCGTCCTCGTTTGTGCGCAAGTCGCACTTCAACGCCACTAAAACCAACTTGACACCCTCGCAGTGGTCGGCGATTTCGCCCGCCCATCTAGTTTGCACATTCTCCAAGGAGTCGGGCGAATCTATTGAGAAACACAACATGATGCAGTGGGTATCGGAGTACGATAACGATCTCAATCTGTCGAACTCTTCTTGTCCTGCGGTATCCCACAACGACAACTGCACAGACTGTCCGTCAATGAAAATATCGTGGACGTAGTTTTCGAAAACTGTTGGCTCGTAAACCTGTGGGAAGTACCCTCTTGTGAATACATTCAAGAGCGACGTCTTACCACAGGCACCGTCTCCCAAGATGACAATTTTACGTTGTACTGTTGGTTAGTAAGGCTTTTTCACGCAGAAATTCACCAACTGATGGCATAAGGGGCCCAATGTACTCTGGTTGCGTGTCTCCGGAGGCACTTCTCGGCAGAGTAAGTTCCGTTAAGGCTGGTTTACTTCGGGAGAAACAGGTCTCCAGGCGGTCTTGTCCGAGCAAACTGACCGAATAGCCCCCCATTCACGGCCATCGACACCACATTTTTGTGACAGCAGATGCGTTCAGATGACTGCCTCAGGCCAGCAGCTCCCTTGCGTGTTGCCCTCTCTAGGGTGACCACGTATCACAGCACCGGGCACTATACATACTCGTTTTTGGTGCTCCACCACAGATAGCCATTCTGAAATATTATCTAAGCGTGATTTCGCAAACAGATGCTGAAGGGTCGAAAGCTCACTGACTCTTGCAAAAAACCAACTTCCTTATGTGCTTGCTAGTCTGTTTTGTTTTCCATATGATTCTTCGTTTATTTTTTTTTTTTTTTTTTTTTCTTTTCTTCCTTTCGTTGTCTTTTTTGCTGTGTGCGCCAGAAGCTCGCTAATCGCCTACAACAGTTAGCCCCCAAGCCCCAGCGAAAATCGTCTTCCCGCAGCCCAAAGTGCGAAAGTGCCGCC